>JALRMI010000459.1:0-10698 GCA_026120165.1 Leptosphaerulina australis
GAGTATCACCAAGAGCGGAACCAAACATCCTCAGACGTTCTGCATACAACAGCGCCAAGTCTTTAAATAGTCGTCTTCTGATTGGTTCAAAATAATGTATTTAATTCTTGTCTGTTCATTGGCTCAAACACTTGCAGGGGGTTCAGCGCTATTAAGCGAAGCGCTTGTATGCAGAAGGTCTGATTCATGAGATAACGCAGTTTGGTGTTCTTACAGTGCAAGACGCTAACCGAATCTAGGTGGAACCAGTATTTCGAAAAACACACATATCAATGCACATACAGATTTTGTCAAAAGGAATGCTTGAGGCCATTCTCAGGACGTGCTGCAGGCCTTTCCATGAGCCGACTGCCTCGGCGTCAAAGACATGAGACTGCTCGTGCAGAAATCCACTTCCGCTTGCTATTCTGACCCGGTTTTTATAGATGGTATAGCCATAAGCTACTTTCCGGATACCTTTCGTGTTGTCTTCGGATCCGCCTGAGAAGACAGTTATGTCAGTTGATGGGAGCTTCTCCCACCATTCATTGAAAGCTTGCGCAGCTTTTTTCTTAGTCAGGCCCATCGTGGGGTTTATGAGACAGTCCTTAGAGTAGTGCGGCGGTGTGAGAGTTGGCCGTTGGGCTTCTGGCAGGAGGAGCCCAACTCGTTGTAATTTGGATACAGGCCGTTGTAGCTCCCCTGCCCCTCTGTCCCTACCAATCCGTTGGAGCTTCATCCGTCGGGCAAGCGGATGCTCTTTGTCCACTGTTTGGAGGTGCATGACAAATCGTAGCTTTGCTTCCTCAAGAGCGATGGAGGCTGAGGGCAGGCCTGCTTCTCGGAGTAGCATTGCGTTCGGTGTGGTTCTCCATACCGGCAAGACACCGCGTCCGCATCATTGGTTACAACAGTAAAAGTGATGAGCAGTACATTTTTTTCACTCAGGTTGTTTTTCAATTTTCGAGGCACATGCATAACGGTGTTATTGCTGTGTAAATAACACAACATACAAGGGTGACGTGAGCACTTTACTCAGGACCACTATCGTTATACACAGGGCTGTGTTGTAATTTACTTCTCCTTAAGATATCCATGCAATTCATGAAGATCATTCGATTCAATAGTAGTAGTTAGATGCAATATACCTGGAAATATATCTTCAAAAGCATTCAGGGCGTTTGTGCACTCTTGTTTCTTACTGTGAATATCCGATACTGTCTGAGAAAGCTCTTCACTAAAGCTCCCTGGCACCCGCACTCATACAGCATGGGATGACTGTTGAGCTGCGTGATATAACGCAGGCGTATCCACAAGCGAATACAAACCTCAAAAGGACGATCCTGGCGCATCTCCCCAGGGATCTGGTGTCCAAGTATCCGAAGGGCACACTGCTCCACGTGATCAAGCCACTGTATGGTATTGCAGAGGCAGAGGTTCACTGGTGGAACACATACCACAGACACCGCTGTGAAGGGTTGGGTATGTCTACGTCGACGTACGATCCATGTTTGTTGGTCACAAACGGGGATGGAGACACGTTCGGTATCATCGGTATGCAAACTGACGATACTCTCATGCTTGGGACAGTCGCATTCTCGTCACTTGAAGAGAAGAAGCTCGAGAAGGCACAACTTCGATCAAAACCGAAGTCTGTGCTAACTCAAAACGTGAAGCCGGACTTTAATGGCTGCACACTAACGAGTGACGCTGGTGAATCAACTCTGAGACTTAGACAGAAGGGGCAAGGAAGAAAGATCGAGCTGGTGGACACCAAAGCACCCGATCGCGCGCAACAGTACATGGGACAGCGCGCCCGCGGAGCGTACATTGCATCCACATGCCAACCAGAGGCGTCTTTCGATATATTTGTAGCCGCACAAGCGCAGCAACCATCTGATGAAGACATCAGGGCACTCAACAAGCGTCTCAAGTAGCAAATAGAGAACATCGACCGTGGTCTGTGCTATATACCTGTTGACCTTGCCAACGCCAAATTAATGGTCTTAGTAGATGGCTCATTCGCCAACAACAAGGACCTCAGTTCGTAACTGGGCTTTGTGATGATGTTAATCAACGAGTCCGTAGACGGTGACAATACCTTCACGATCCGAGGTAATGTGATACACTATAGCTCGACAAAGTGTAAACGCGTCACACGGAGCGTACTGGCCTCTGAGATCTACGGCATGATCAACGGTTTCGATATGGGCATTGCCATTGATTCTACACTGAGGATGATCACAGAGCGCCTGGAGCTGGCTGCTATTCCCTTTATCATCTGTACAGATTCATACTCCTTGTACGAATGTCTTGTAAAGCTCGGAACAACCAAGGAAGAACGTCTCATGATTGACATCATGGCATTACGCCAGTCATATGAGCGCGACGAGATCACCGAGATCCGCTGTATCGATGGTGAAGACAACCCCTCAGATGCATTCACAAAAGCATCACCAAACCGTTCCTTTGAAAGTTTCATTGACAGCAACGAGCTAACAGTACAAGTTGAGGGCTGGGTGCAGAGATCCACAAGCATTGCGTGCTCTGCCAGGTGGTAGACCAGGAGCGTACTTGATGATGACCAAGGGTCGCAACACAGCGACAGGGGAGGCGATCTCGTATGTATAGGACAATAGGCCTGTCATGTCAACAATTCAAAAAGAAAAGAGTTCCAGTATTGGAACCCAAGATGAGGATCGACAACGGCTATACAAGGCGTCGGCTATGTGACAAGGGAATTAACATCAGACGCATATCGAACCGATGTCCGATATTACTTCGTACAATGATGCCCAATGCCCCTTCATACACGGACGAGTGGCACATACGTTGGTGTAGACGAGTTCACGTATCGTTTCTCATAAAGAGACGACGAGCCAACGGTAGATAGACAATCAAGCATCATCAATGAACCATTCCTAGAACCTGTATTTCCTTTTTACCTTTTTGGCACTAGTGCCAAGGCCTACCAACAGATCTGCCCATTGTTTACACTTTCACCCAACCCGTGTCATTGCGCAACCGTAGACAAGCGCTCCGCGACATCTACGGGCAGTCAATTAACAGCATCCAATATACCCTCCCACCTCACGGTCGGGTATACCGACAACGTTCCTGTTTTATTATCTGGGTTTTTAAGTACATGTGATACTTGATGGATACTCTCATCACACACTAGATAGCACTATGTATGTCACAACCCTAAACAACATTGGATATGCGTGAAAGACACTGCAATTCTCCCCTGGTAGCGTTAAAGAACTGATGTGACATGGTGTTTGATAAAACGTATGGCACTCCGGACGGGGTTGGTGTCTTTTACGCCAGAAAGTGCTCGTTCGGCGTGATTTACATACATCTTACTCCGTAAAGTACGTCGATACATGACTGTGACCATGATCGCCGCCCATCTTTCTCTTCCCAAGCTTTTCCCAAGCTTTTCCCAAGCTCTTCCCTCAAACCGCGACGCATCCTTCGATCAAGGTGCAGATCACATTTCTTCTCAGACCTATCCGAGCAGGGCCCGAGACGGTACACCGACACTAGTTCTACAGGGACTGAGGCCCAAGAGACCTCGGACATCAGCCCTAGATACGTTCGACATCTTTGCCTCAATATCCACGGCCAATCCACATCATCGAATCCGAACAATGTCAGCTTACGATGAAACGCATACTCAATGAAGATGCGTTAACTGCTAAGACTAGTAAGTACGTCGAGGACTAGAAGGACTTGGTAACTTAAAAATTTGGAAAAGAGGAAAATGAAGTTTAAGTTGCAAGGAAGACTGACGACGATTTGGCAAGATGGAAAGGAAGGAGTCAATTTGTAATTATCAACTAAAAATCCACGGGTTCCGTTTCGATAAATATCGACTTGAAACAGTACATTATGCTCACTCTACTTCTAGCAACTTGCTATCTCAGCCTACTCACCAATTTTACTTGTCAAATCAAAGCTCAAGCCAAACTGCTTAGCAGGGTGAATATCCCTGCCCTCTATTTTTTCCTTCACCCAGTGCTTATTGATGGCCTCGCGGCAATTCTGCTGAAAGAAGATAGGCGCCTTCTCGTACTTGGGGTGCAAGAAACCAGCGGAGATGACACCGCGATCCAAATTTGCTTGTGCACTGTTGCAGAGGATCTTGTCTTCGCGCATAACTCGTTCGTACATATCGGCGATGAGGTGAAACTCCTCCTCACTAGAGGTCTTGGCTTTGAAGATTTCGTAGTGTGATGTTGATGTACTGGGGGAATGAGGCAGAAACTTCTGAACCATGAGAAAGTGTTTTCCGACTGTCATAGAGGCATTAGGAAAATAGTATGTGCTGTGAACATTGACCCCAAGATCGATCTGCTCCTGTGTAGGTAAACAGGTGTGTTGAATGTGGCCATCCTTAAGCGCGCTATCGAACGAGTCAAGGTTCAAGAACGAGGGGATGTCAGGATGGGTTGTTGGGCAGTGGTAACACTCGTTGAAGTTATCTGAAGCAATTTTCCAATTGTAACGGGTTTCAAGTGTATACACATGGTCAAGGTTGTAGTTCTTGAAGTCAATATTGTAATATCGCTTCTGAATATCGACATCTTTAAAGAACTGGTCAAACGGAACCTTAGGCGTATCATTAGCATCCATGTTGATCCAAATAAATCCGTTGCGGTCGATTCTTCTGTGAATGGAGAAGACATTGTCTGCAATAGTCGATAATTCAGCCGTGTCGACGTGTCCAGAACCATCTTTATTTTCGTTTTCAAGCAGTATACGTTGCGAACGCCTAGATATGTTATGAAATGCTTCAATGCCGTCCTTCTGGTTGCGGATGATGATCAAATCGAATCCTGCAAACCGATATCTGATGTAATCGCCGGCATTACGGACGCGAAAAGTAGAAGTCATGAAAAGCCATCGATTTGAGAAAATAGCGCGGACCTCATATTCGTACATCTCAGGCGAGGTGTACCATGATGCAGGCAGGGCTTGTACAGGCTGCTGCATCACCTCCATCATATTCTCCTTCGCTCTAGGCTCCACAGGCTTCTTTCTGTCCCAGTTGAAGTAACCGAGGAGACCAGTCATGTTCGAAACGATGTGATTTGGTGTCTTGTAACAAGCAAAGTGGCGAAGTAAAGAATTGTTCCAGTGTCCTCATGCTGGTAAGATGACGGGATTGTATATAAGAAAACCACCAGACGATCGTATAAGGACCCCCCCCCTGGTCAATGGGCCATGACTTGACCCCACCAGGCGACCATTTCCCTCAGAACATGGGTTATTAAGCCTGACCTATCGCAGGGCAGGATCGCATTAAGAATTGAGAATGGCACCATCTGGTACATATTATCATATGAGCTGGGCTTTTGAAATACTGTCTACAAAGAGTTTAGCTTCGTTGCGAACTTCCAATTAGGGCAGTGCCTTCGCAGGAGGCTGAATTGTCCAGCCAATCGCGTGTTGAGCGGAGAGATTAGGCAGCCAATCGCATCCTATATTTTGAACGTGATATCCGCAATTACTTATCCAGATATAAACGTGAGCCTGCGAAGACGCTGCTTGCCATAGGCATCCTATAGACTGGGAAGTAGGACTGAGAGCACTGCAGGGCGTAGAAGTATTGCAAGAGGTATTGTTACCTGATGTTACTCTGAGTTGAGCAGTGGGTAGAGCTAGCACAATGACAACACGTAGCTTGACTTCTGTAGTGACGCCTGATGAGGGTAGATGCACAAACTTATTGGACTGGTATCGACCAGATTGCTGAGATCCCATTTGCTAGTAACGCATCTTATAAAAAGAACTAACCTTTATGGGCGTGGTGCTTGGTTCACCAGCTAGGCAATAATCCCCCCAGAACGAAGGGATTTGTACAGGTGACATGCCATACAAAAGATTATAGATGAGATGTGTACCAATCAAAAGGATAGATGTTTCATTGGTAAACGCTGATATGCTAAGCTTTGGTAATTCAGGATGGCCTACATGAACGTCGTAGAAAGAAGTGACGACATGCGACCAAAGTCATGGACACCGATAGAAAACATTTGGATTAGTAGAGACGTGATTCTTCAATCAGCTCACCGATTTGCTGTCTGCTATCGCCTATACTAGCCTCACACATTATCCACACCCTCCTGCTAACCCAAGCTGACCTTGTTTTGGTCCAAACAGCTCGACTCGGAGCCCCAACCATGAAGCCAGCGACCAAATTTCCCCACCACGACTCTATCCACCCACATCTTACGTACAACAACGTCCACCATGTCAATGTGAATGCCAAATGCAACCAAAACGCCGCTCGACTGCCCAAAGTAGGACTACTCGACATGCAACGACCATCATGACGGACGGTTAGCCAACAACCGTTTTCGTAAGTAAAACATGAACCGTACAGGTCCGGGGAATGTGACATGAACTTCGTTTCGCTGTGCATGATGCAAGCCTTCCACCACGCCACGCCACGTCGAAGAGAAAGAAGACAAAACACGCTAAAATGACAAGCACTCCAATGCAAAGTCCAATCGATTGCCCTCACCCTGCTCCTGTGGTGCTGATCTGCTGCTGTTTTTGGTACTGCGGCGATCGATAACTATGCCGATGCGGCGAAGCAGTACGATGGCTCTCTGCCGATGCCTGCGGGTTCTGACCGTACGTTAGGTTTGGAGTGCCCATGTCATGGTGACGTGAAGGAGAAACATTCTTGTTGCCGCCGGCATTCGGAATGTGTCGTGCTGACGATTCGCCTGCCATTGCTGTAGGATTGTTGTCTGCGTCTGTGATTTGCGGAGCGTTCCGCTCGTCTTTTCGCTTTGCGATCGCGCCCTGGTTCTTGGGCGAAGTTGCGAGTGCAGCCGCATTTGGGTCTTTACCTCGCTGTTCCCAGCGTCGCATGATTTCTTTAGCGCTCATGTCCGTTGCACTGTCATCGCTGAGTAGCTCCATAATTTCTGGGGGCACCTAGTCGGATTAGTTGATATGATTCAAATTCATCGAGATCGCGTACCTCGGAGAACTCATCGTTATTTTCGATGAGATCGAAGACAACCTTGACCGCTCCTTGATCAACACTGCGTACTTCCTTATCATTACTTTCACGGAGAATGTTGGGAGCCATCACAGTCGCTATATTCCACGTGTCCATCTTGTTACCCGACTCTTCATCAACAGTGTGGAAAGAGGACACCCAATTGAGGAAGCAGAACAAAACCTCCATGGTATCACGGTGTGCTTTTGGCAACAAGCACAATATCAAGTGAAGAACTTTCTTTCTCCGTTCCTCGTCCTCAATGTCTGATCACGTCAGTTCAGTTCCACCCAATCAGGGATTTGTATACACACCATTGGCTGTCATGAACAGCCTATATAGTTTCAGTGTCAAGACTGGATCCGGCATAACTCGCAAGAAGCGTTTGAGAAGGTTCGCAAGTATGACAGGGTTCTTCGAGTTAAGATCGACCTGTTCTACACCCTTCTGATCTACCTCGACCTCAAGTTCCCTTAATGCTTTGAGATTGCCATTCTTTCGGAAGACACCCTCAATGGACATATCCATATTCCTCATGGCAGTGATGGCATCTTGCAACAACGCAGGAACCTTGAGTGCACCTGGCCCTACACCTTCTGTGCACTCGCAGCCCTTCTTCTCGACCAACCACTCCAAAGACTGCTTGAATGTGGCATTCTCGGAAGCTGGTTTTTCGACCGTTGAAGGCTTCTTCGGTTTACCCTTTGCTTTACCAAAACCAATTTTACCCCAGAAATTGTTCTTCTTTGACTCGATGAGATCAAGCAGATCCTCTTGATTGTATTGGTTCTCATCAAGGAGCAAACCTAGCTGTAGCACAGCAAGACCTTTCAATTTGAAATACTCCAGCGGCGACAATTCTGAGAAGAAGGTACGTGAACGGCCATCTCCAACGTTGTTCAACTCTTGACCTCCCGAAATGTCACGACGATGACCATGACGCACCTTTGCATGGTCTTGGCCGAGTAGGGCGGTACCACCAGCGCGAAAAGCATTTGGCCTTTGCTCGCGCTGTTGTTCCATCGCCGCCATGCGCGCGATATCGTCCAGAGCAAGTGAGTTCACAGCAAGAGTGGTGTTGTCCATGTCGACTTGATCGCGCTCATTGACTATCTGCATGCCACCGCGCATCTCGGTATTCCCTCCAGCTTCATAGCCTTCTGTGCCATCGATGATCCTCGACGCACGAGCTCGCTTCATGGTGTTGGAAAGGTGTTTGTCGAGGCGTGTAGACCGCAGGCGTTTAATGTCCGACATAGACTGCTCGTACGCAGTGTTGGAGCTGCCCTGACCGGTTGAGTTGGTGTCAGAGCCGTTGTAGGACTTTGATCTTGCGTCTGCTCGGAGGTGGGGCGGAGCGAGCGCAGCACCGTTGTTGTCCATCCGGTGTCCAACGGACGAATCATAGCCTGTTAAGTTAGGATCATCTAAAGGTCATTAGTTGGACGAATGTATTCTTGGAAGCGACGTGCGAATTCTGGGGCAAGGTGTCAAGATGAGGATGCTGATAGGTCAAGAGTGGTGTTGGCTGAGCAGCTTACCAGATGTATGAGGCAGCGCACCGCTGGAGCGCAGCGTAGCCATGAGGCGTGCATGAGCTACCTTAAGAAGATGAACGTATTGTCGCAACTTGGTGATGTGACGGAAGCCGTTCTCTGCATCTGGCTGCGCAGCAGCGCATGCTGGACAGAAAACCCGTTTCGCTGATGGGGTCCAATAGGCCTGTCTGGTATCTTGGCGCAGGTCTGCGTTGCAGCTGCAACAGACCATGCAGCTGTAATTGAAAGACATGTTGTTTAAGTGAAGGCATTTATCCTCCACCTGAAGGTCACAGATAGGACACGTATCTGCCCATCTTGGGATGAGTACAGCAGCTTCGGCTGACTGGTCTTTTGAAGCTTCTTCTTCGAGCTTTGTGTCAAGTGAGTTGACTTGGGAAAGAAAGTTTGTGAGGCCATTCGAGCTCCTAGTCTCGCGTTCCAGCTTCAAAGCACCTTGCAAGCAGATGCGAATAAGAAGTTTGAGATAGTGAGCCAATCCGGTTACCAACGAGAGGAGCTCTTGTGTGACCCCGAGGCGGCGGACACCGGTGCCTTGGGATTGAGTGAGGAGCGCAAAGAAAGCGACAACCTTCTTACAGAGCAGCTTCGACTCACGCGAGTATGTCAAGCCCTTTGGGGTCATTGCGACCAACTGCGCATCGAGGTCGTCCGCGGCATTGAAAAGCAATTCGATGTGTATGATGAACTTTTTAGCGGCCATAACGCCATCAACGTAGGCGCCATTGCTTACGTGCAGTAGCATATCGGAGATGCAGGTTGCCGATTTCTCCTCAAAAGCGGACAAAGTCTTCCAAATCCAATTGACCTTGGCTTCGATCTCTTCTTCCTGTTGACGCACGGTTTCGCGGATAGCGTCTGTCGCATCGCCCTCAGCGGCGTGCATGCTCTCGATGATGGGCTGGCCAGTCGAGTGCAAGCGAACGTTCCAATACTTATGTATCATATAGCATTCCGGATGCCAATGCTGGTTTTGCCCATTGCGGAAGATTTCGACGAACTGCTTGAGGATCGATGTCTGGCAACCATTGCACCGTTGTGCGAATTTGGTTGAGTAGTGGTAATGGCAGAATACGCTGCCTTCATGCTCGTAGTAGCTGTCTGACGCGCCAAACACTGTAGGACACACCGAGCAGGTGAAGTGCTCTATGTGATATTTACGCTCGAGAGCCGTGATGTAGGACCCACGAAGTGCCTGGCCACATTCGTGGCACAGCAAATCCAATCGGCGGAAGTAATCCGTCTCGCAGAGTGGATACTGTCCTGGGGGCTTCTCAGGCACAGGGAAAAACTTGGACGCCACTATCTTTCCACAATCCTAAACAGTGTCAGCATGATTCTGCCAAATGAATATACAATAACGATTCGACAAGTGCCAGCTGCCCAGCCAATGTGAAGTTGGGATACATTGAAGTCATGCGAAGCCCAGACACGTGCATACTCGACGTTTGAAGACAGGAAATAGGATGCCTACATGGCAAGTAAAGCACTCCAAATGGAATGTTCCGCCCAAAGCTCTAACGAATTGGCCTGTCAAACCCTCGCCACATTTGCCACAAATCTTCCCGCTGCGCTTTGGCTTCGGCGCTTGCAGTTGCTGATCATTCTGAGCAGGGTCTGTCATTGAGCGCACGGGAGCGCCTGCACGGTCCTGCGGCGTGAGGCTTTGCGACCGAGGCGCAGAGAGCGTGTCTAGGGGGTCGGTGGGCTGTCGCGTGAGACCATTGCTGCGCGGGTCATCAACGTGCTGTTGCGGCGCGCCCTGCCCATCCATTGAAGGTGGTACCGTCGATTCCATGGGCGAAGGCGCCTATTTGAAGGATGTTGTAGGGGAAACGTTGACGGCGCGACGCGGTGACGACTAGAGCGGTGAGCAACGTCGGGGACGATAATAAGGCGGATAGAACCGACGGATACCGGAGTGCAGAAATGCTATATACAGTAAATGTGAATATGAGGCCACCAACATGCGTCCAGAAGCTCGAAAGAGGGCGCAGCGTCCGGTAGCCGGCGAAGCTGTGGGGGGGGGGGGGGGGGGGACGGGGGGGGGGAGGGGGTTAAAATTTGGACACCGTGAGCGCCGAGCGGCCACCCCCGGGGCCCCCCGCGATTTGGAGAAGACCCACCAACCCCGGGGGG
>JALRMI010000045.1:0-113037 GCA_026120165.1 Leptosphaerulina australis
ACTTGTACGTGTATACCCACATCAAGGGTAGAATCTCAGCATCAGCTGTTGATGGGGTGGCTGGTGTCTGAGCAAAATAGCCTTTCTGCCAGCACTCATTGAACTCTACATCTTCTCCTCCTGTGAAGATGGAAATCGGCAACCAACACACGAGTCGCTTCGTCAGATTCTCTTGCAGATGGTCGATTCTTTAGGAGGTGTATGTATTGTGTTAGATGATCTTGATGAGTGTCAAACACGGACAGGGCCACGAAATGACGGGTTGCTCTCATGGATAAGGGACCTGTTAGACTCAGGACAAAAGAAAGTGCGCCTCATTGCTACAAGTCGGCTCGAACAAGATGTTCAATCGACGCTGAGCGAACTGGTTAGCGAAGAGCATAGGGTTCCTATTCAAAGCGATATAATTCGCGATGACATCAATGCATACATTCATACTAGGGTTAGAGAGGGAGTGGGTTTAAAGAGATGGCGAAAACAACCGGACGTGCATGAGGAGATTGAGGCCGCACTCATCCAGAAGGCCAATGGCATGTAGGTTGAGCATCTGCTTTGTGCAACTTGTTCACGCAGAATAGCATACTAAACCTGAACAGATTCCGATGGGCTGCATGCCAAATCGACACGCTGGAGAGTTGTCTCGACTATCGTGCTCTCGAGTGTGCGCTGAATTCCCTCCCCAGAACGTTTGATGAAACCTACTACAGGATACTTCGCGCTATTCCCTCCGAGCACAAGCGCTACGCTACTATCCTCCTTCAGCTCATCTCATTCTCCGAGCGACCGGTAACGATCGAGGAGGTTGTTGATGCAATAGCTGTTAGAACAGATGAGCAACCATACTTCTCTCTTAAATACAGGATGCCTGACCCTGCAGAGATATCGTGCTATTGCTCGAGCTTAGTGAAAGTTGTTACTGTTATAAAAGACTCAGATGAGGAGAGCGAAAACCGCGTGGAGCTACAGTTAGCTCATTTTTCAGTCAAGGAGTACTTATTATCGAATTCGCTGGATGACGACATCGGGCGAGATTTCCAAGAATGTTGTGCTGGAGCAGCGATTGCAAAAGTTTGTCTCGCCTATTTATTGCACTTTGACGAGAAAGTTTTGCAAACGGATATATGACAATGCTATCCGTTTGCAATATACTCTGCAACGTACTGGTTGATTAATGCCGCAAGAGCCAAGGACATGGACAGCGAAACGCTACAACTGATCGAGCAGTTTATCTGTTCTTCAAAGAGTGCGTATAAAGCCTGTTACGATCTTCACCGACCCGATCAGTCATGGTACGAGCCATACAAGGCCACAGATTTGGTAGCTCCAGCGCTGTATTATGTAGCACTAGGAGGGCTGTCACAAACAGTAAAATGTCTGTTGTATCGAGGCGCTGATGCCAACATCCAAGGTGGATTCTATGGGAATGCACTCCAAGCTGCTTCAGAAAGAGGCTACGAGCAGATTGTAAGGCTGGTCGAGAAGAGCGCTGATGTCAACGCCCAAGGTGGAAGATATGGGAACGCACTTCAAGCCGTTTTAGAAAGAGGCCATGAGCAAATTTCGAGGTAGCTACTCGATAAGAGCACAGTGAGAGCTGTTCAGTTGCTACTATGTCACCTAATACACTTCTTATGATTATATTGCTTTGCCCTCCATGTTTATATTGCATTTTTATGGTGAGTTGAGTGCATGAGTTACTGAGTTGATTCTTCGGGAAAAGCTACAGAAAGCATGTATTTTATAGTTGGCGGTAGGCAATGCCCATGCATCAAGAGAAGTTGCCTTCGGCCGAAGAGGGAGGAGAAGCCTAGATGATATGGCGGGAAGAGCCCTTGTTGGATAAAGTGTCAATGTCAATGATGTTCTGATGATGGTTCATTGATTGTATTGATCTTCTTGTGCTCGATGCCTCAACTGTGTTGATATGTATAGTGGTCTTGATGTGTGTATCAACGAGTTAGTACCGAGATAGGGCAGCTAGTAATGTCGGTTATCTACACGTAGCCTTGGTTATCAGCACAGCGCCCGGAAGCTACTACAGATGGGAATTCCTATGATAAGGAACATCGGAGAACACCGTGTGGTACATTGTGATTCCAAAAACATGTAACTCCTTCCATCTGACAGCCCCAGCCATGAGCCACATGGGAATCGAAGGAAATGAAGTAGCCGATAGAATGGCTGATTTGAAAGCAAACGACCCACATGAGCCATCACGCCTTGCCGCGAAGCCTACAATTACAGGACTACGGACGGACGCAAGGAAGCCGAACCATAGCGCGGAAGAGTCGTGGTGGAAAGACGCGGAGCGGAAGCTCTCGACCTGGTATAGGAAATGGGAACTCCCTTACAATACGACCCCTCCACAAGAACTCAATCTCAGCCGACGGGTCCTGGCCAAATTTCTCGCCATACGCACGATGCATGGCAACTTCGCGTGGTATCACCGAAAATACAAAAATGATGATGCGGAACTCCTATGCTGCTGCGGAAAGGGCAAGTCCCCCGATCATCTGATACACTGCCCGCGTATGCGGCGCTGGTTCCTACAATGGCCGGCGCGGCCTGACTGACCTCCAACCAACACCAAAGAGGGCAACAAGTACCTTCAGCAGCTGCTCAGCTGCCCTGAAGATTTTGCTGATTTCATTCGCCTTGCGAAAAGAACCTAGACCTCGGTCAACGCGTGCGCAATCGCTCGCCCCTGTACATAGGTAACGACACCAGCATTATCGTGCAACAGACTAAATTTCTTTTACTCTCGCATGGAGGAGAGGGAGGACAAGAAACGCCTCTACTAAGAAGTCTACTTACACAAGAGCCGCCTCCGCTTTAGCGCTTGGCGCGTCCGCAGTACCCCATGGGAGGCCATTATGTATGTAAAGGCAATTGCCAAATATACCAGGACGTAAATACAATACTACTACTACTACTACTACTACTACTACTACTACTACTACTACTAGCTCCAGCCATGATATCCCGTGATAGTTTAACATTACATGATTCTTTTTTGAACCATGGAAGGAACATGTTTTGTATAGTCGTGCAAATTACTACCCAAAGTTACTCAAAAATGCATCGAAGGAAATGGGGAATGCCGGTATACCCACCCTCTCGGATCCTACTTGGATAGGTCCTGGAGGTAACGTTGCCTGCGCCTTGCTGTGAGAGTGTGTCGTTGATTAAGAGAGGGGTTTGAGAAAGAGGGTATGGGCACCTATCACATTCACAACCATGTGTCGACTTTTGCGAGGATCTCGATCACAATCGTGTACCCAAATGAATGGTGATAGTCTGTCACTGCTCCCACGTGGTACGGGCTAGCATTGGCATCTTGGTTTTGCTAGCTAGTATACCGATATAGGTCAATCAGTTCTTCAAAGTTTTTTTTGTGCTGTTTGCTGCAGAGGTTTTCCACCGAACACCAACTTTTCGAAACTGGGGAAAGGTCAAAATTCATCCTTTTTTCGACTCTTTTCATCTCGAATCTCCCTTCCTGATCTCTCCACAATGTTATTTCTACACTGCAGCATCGTGGGCAGGCGCGCAGCCAGGACAGCTGAACGTTCTTCAGACGAAGAATTCTCAGTGGTCTGTGCATGAGATCAGGACGTTCGGTCAAGGGAACATGGCGACTAGCAGAAGGAGGGCAGTGCTGAAATCCCCTCTTGCACAACTCGAGAATATGGCAGCCAGCAAGGCCTTACAACATACAATCTGGAGATGAAGGAGAAGGACAGGACTGGCATCGCTTCCTTTCAGCCCTACCTACTACACCCCACACGACGAGAGCTACCCGTAGCTTTCGAACACCGAACAGCAACTGTCGACTTATCTATCACGACACGCAAATAAGGCATCCAGCACAGCCTTACAAAACTTGACGTTGGAGATGAAGAAGGATAGGCCTGGCATCAACTTCCCTCTGCCCTTGCTCCTACAACACAAAACTATCTTCTAATCTCGCATGGAGGAGAGAGGAAGACAAGAAATGCCTCTACTGGGAGGTAGCTTAAACAAGATCCGCCTCCGCTTTAGCGCCTGGCGCGTCCCCAATACCCCATGGAAGGTCACAATGTATGTAAAGGCAATTGCCAAATGTACCGGGACGTTAATACAATACTACTACTACTGCTGCTGCTGCTGCAGAGGTTGGCCCGGGCCGTATTTATATACATGCAGAGATCACGTGCGTCGATCTCACCTCCATTGTCCAGAAACATTGACAGGGGACGTATGAATTTGAAGGAAAGCTCCATTGTTTTGTAGGAGAAAATACCAATAGGAGTGACAACCAGATCATTGAAGGCCTAAATGAGTCTTCATACATCGTTTTAGCCACTGTGTAGGTGTCAGATAAGAAGGCTCTCCTGAGACTAGTTCGAAGCCTTTCACCGGATAGACGAAAGAGGTTTGTGAGGGTGTGGTACGGCATCTTCCCCTCTTTGCAATGCTGTCATAACAAGGCATTTGCGGGGGTATCATGTCGCACAACAGCACCTCAAGCATCATACAACATCAGCATAGCCATTCTTCTTAAAGGGGAACACCCATCGATAGACAAGAACAATTAATGAAAAACTGAATAGGTTACTCTTGACTTCATCATATTTGAGCATCTAAATCTGACAGCAAGATATCAGGCAGCACGTAATAGTCGGAGGTCGACCAGTGACCACTATAAATAGCTACACCCAGAGATGTCAACAATCAATACAATCAATAATAAATCTCTAATATTGATTGATTGATTGATTGATTGATTGATTGATTGATTGATAGAATTGGTAGAATTGGTAGAATTGGTAGAATTGGTAGAATTGATAGAATTGGTAGAATTGATAGAATTGGTAGAATTGATAGAATTGGTAGAATTGATAGAATTGGTAGAATTGATAGAATTACAGCAGCCGAAAGGAATTTTCTACAACATCTCTGCAGATGGCTCCTCTCACTTATTTAAGTCGGACTCCTCAGTGAGGCTATCGTCAGTGTAAGATGCTGCAACAGTTGCACTTGGTGTTTTAAAGCCAGCACGAGTCCACCTTTGCAAGCACACCAAAGCAGCCAGTAATTGAGCACCTATCTTACGTCTTTGTGGCTCAAGTATATCCCCAGTTCCCGAGAAAACTCGCTTGCAATCAGTACTGCTGGCAGGTGCAGTCAACACGTCAATCGCCAGTCGTGAAAGATTTGGGTACTTTGGCTTCAACGTTACCCAGTACTGTACGGCTGTAGTACCCGCCTTGTGCTGATCAGTCGTCCACATAGGCTCCTTCAACCAGCTATCATACTCATCCTCTACCTCATCTGTTTGTTCACCATCATCAAGTCTGGTGTCGATCACGTTGTCAAAGCTGCTCATGACGGGCTTCCGGCAAAATATTGGTGTTGCGGGAGCAACAGTTGGCTTATAGGCACCCCAAAGCTGCAGAAATCTCGCGTAAGCGTCGTGTAATTGTTCAGGCTTGCTGCATCAGAAACGCTTGAAGTATGCTTTGCATCGTGGGTGGAGTGCTGTGGCTGCGTAATAGGCAGGGATTTGGATGATCTTGGTGAAGTAATTGCTTGCTTTTCGCCTCGCGGCTCGTAGGTTGATCGGAATGTGATCTTCAGGCGCCTCAGTTGGCTCGTAGTTGACTGACTCGTATGGCTGGAGACATACATCCATCCCATCTATGATGCTTTCAATCACTGGGATGACCTCGTAGAGTGCGCCATAACGGCCACACCTGCCACGACCTTGGAGACGGTCAGTAGCGGACTTGAGCGGCCCAAGTAATGCCATATACTCAGTAACCACTGCCCAGTCAGCCGCTGTGAGCCCATTTGACCTCATCCAACCCGGAACATAAACTAGTTTGTTGCCTCTAAGCATGGCCTGTTCATCAGCATGTTTAGTCTCGTCGATGTGGTATGGGGCATATGCATTGATGGCTTGTTGGAGCTCAATTCCGCACTTGAAACAATCATAATGACTGTTCCAACGTGTCTTGCAAGGCTTTGGTGGTCCACGGCTGCTACTGTTAACGCCTATAGGCATGCTGTTGATTGCCTCGCGCTGGCAGTCCTCAAAAACTCTCCACTGGTTCGGCGTATTGATGTAGTTAACAATATCAAGAAACACACCAAGAGGGCCTTCTTTCCACCACTCCTTCATATAAAACTTTTCCATCTTTTTGTTCTCCGAAGCGTTGTCGTATGCGTCAGTATCCCTCCCAAACATTACCGTTTGGCCGACGAGGTTAAGTATGTGGCAAGCGCAACGAAGACGGCGATCAGCGGCAGAGAAGTGGTACACTGCAGCGAGTTTGTTAATAGCAGTGTCGTTATTATAAGCATTATCGAGTACCAAGTAGCCAAGTTTGTTACGATTGATGCCGAAGGACTGCAGGGTTTTGGCTACAGCTTCAGCTATCGCCTCGCCAGTATGAGCACCCACAAGCTGTGGCAGCGCGATTGAAAAATCAACTATTGCGCCTCTACTTTCAGTGTAGTGGGCAACTACAGCAAAGAAGGTACGTTTGCCGCCTTTTGTTGTCCATCCATCGAAGCTTATATGTACCTTGCTCTCGGCTTTAGCCAACGTGCGCACCACCTGAGGCCGCAGCCAGCTGTACAGCCTAATCACAAATGATGAAACACTGTTGTGAGACCTCCATAGTGCCGCCTCTGCCTCTGGGTTTGCAAACCTAATCATCTCACAAAAAGGTGGCGTCTCAAACTCGCGAAGTGGCCTGTTGTTGTCGACCAACCAGAGAGCAGCTGCCTGTCGAAATCTATGTAAGTCAAAGTTTCCTAACGCTTGGTGCGTCTCTGGGCTGAATATAAGACCACGCCGACTCGCCTGACGCAGTGATTGCTGGCCGGCTTCGCGGCGAGATTTGTAGAAGATTGGGCCATCTTTGCTAATCCGATGGCCAATTTTGTCAAGCCCGAGATGACTATTGGCAGCACTAGTTGATGTTGTTACTCGGTGTAAGCCACCGGGCAGCCTGTTAATATGACAGTATTTGCACACGAAGTATAGCTCAATCGGCTGGTGAGTACCTTCCTTCCAGACACGCCAGCCGTGCTTGAAAACCCAGCTTGCATTGCCTCGTGGAGTGCTCAATGGCGCCACAAATCTCTTTGACCGTCCCCAATCAAGGCCTTTGAAGTCGTGAAAATCGTGACCATCAAGGTTATCCTCTTCCACAGAAGCCACAGTGGCAGCACTAGAGAATGCCAGCGGCTGTGAATAAGTTCCTCTGATTTATCCAGCCTCAACTGTGATTCCCAGGCTGGCTCATCGGTGGAGTAAGAAGCTTGCGAGGCAGCTAAATCGTACAATGGTGATGCACGCTGAGGGCGCTCCTTCGGCTGTTGTACAGGCTTCCATGGCGGCTCGATAGCGATAGTCTTTGTATATGGCTCTCTAGGTGGCTCTGGTGTGCTTTCTGGTAGCTGTATCGGCTGAACTGGCTGGCTGGGGCTACCCAAAAGTGCCTTGAGTGTCGGTTTGTGCGTACGTTGTGCGCGCTTGAAGGTAGTATCGGCTTCTTCAGCAGCTCATTTTGCGGGTAAAGAGGACACAGGTCAGCGTTGATTGACAGTGCGCAGTTGGGAACAGTTGAAATACTGAATCGATTATTTTTAGAGTTATCAACAAGAAATTCAGGTCAAATCCCGTCAATGTTTTGCTTAACCTGTGGTGTTGTGTACTTGACTTGACTTTATATTTAATATTCGTGCCAAGAAAGGTGTTGTATACGGCGTTCACTCAGAATTTTCTTCCAATTTGCACATACTCTACAGACTATTGTCAATAGGAATGATTGAGAAGTATTGTTGTCTTATTATTCCTATCTGAGCTATGGTTTTGTGACAGAATCGCTACAACAATACCGGAGCGAATATGGCCTAGCGGTAGATCCATCTTCACCCACACAGGGCTCAGGGAACGTACCCCTACCTCTTCGCTTACTATCAATCAATATCAATTTTATCAATATTCTAGTCTCAAAATCGATTGACTGATTGCCTCCGAATCAATCAATAATATTGATAGGTATGGATTACTGACAACTCTGGCTACACCGACGAAGGCCATCGTCAGACACAACACGTTCGACGCCACCAGAGCATGCAATGAGTCGTAAATTGGTGCACTTTAGGGCCTTTGTTCAGCAGTAGCGACACTGGATATGGTTGAATAAGGATGTTTGTGGTGAAAGGCTATGAGACAACGAGGCTTCCTGCTCGCTCAGCCCCATTTAAGCAACGCAACGGTGGATTAGTAGTATGGTGGGTGGTCACTGCGAATGTGTCAGTCAGGCAGCTTCTGTACCATACCGGATTAGGCCTTTAGCGCATAGAGTATATAGTTCGAGCAGCTTCCATCTCAATACATAAAGATTCTGCACTCCTTTTTCCCATTGACAGAATGCTCGCTGTTTTGTGTTTTCGAACTTTTCATTTTTTTCCTTTTTCTAAGATCAGCTCTGATCTGGGATGCATCAAGACCCATGTAGCGCTTATTCTTTGTTATAATGCATTATGGTCTTTTTGTAAATTATCACTTAGTGGTGGTATCACCAAGAAGTGACAGGTTACATTTTGGCCGTATTGGGTACGGTATCGCGCGGATCACGCAAGTGGCATCCCGCAGTGATAAGTATACAGCCACGTCCAACATTGAGAGGACGAACCCGAGAATCTGAACCTACAACTGGCAAGCTAGTAAAGGATTTCGACGTCGCTGCTAACCCTTGCTACTTAGGAGATTCGTGGCACAACACAATCTACTCTCTACACTCAATACATCCTTGAACCTTCATTCGCTCCGTGCCATTGCGTAACTGTAGACTAGCGCTCCGCGACATCCACGGGCAGTCGATTAACAGTGTCCCAAATACCCTCCCATTTCACAGGCGGGTATACCGACACTCAGCCTACATTCACACAAAGACAAAACGATTCGCGCGATACCCAATCTAACCACAAGTGGCATGCTGCACTGTTATCACCATCTGGTTCATAGTGCGATATCAACATCCATACTATATGTGGAATACGTTCAAGTTTGATTTTGTACGCCGTTATAGCAGTCACCACCAGGCTTCCACTACATCATTGAAAACTAAACAAGAATACGGAAGTACTACGGCTGCAATTAGCCATACTGTATGGATACTGTTACGATTCAATTCACTGTACTTACGCACCACGTGATGCGTATGGTGTGATTGCATGTTTCGTTGTACGCCCTGTTTGATCCGACGAGCAGCCCGACGAAGTCCTCTCGGCAACCTGTCCTTCTGGTGTTGAACTGTGGACTAGTTCATATATAAATGGTAACAGCAGTATCCAACTTCCATTTTGGTTAGCTTACCAACAAACAAAAACCACTAAATCTCAATTAGGCCCTGCTGTCTCTCAGAAGTGCAACCCTCTTCGGCAGAGCAGGCCTTCTTAACTTAATTGGCTCTTGCAACTCCATCACCTTATCATCGTCTTCGCTGCTACTGCTGCTACTATTGTTGCTGCTCTCGCTTTCGATCGACTTTTGTTCCCCGTTCTCACCCTGTCTCATTCCTCCCCCTTGCTCATCTGCACTCTCAAATTCCGAACTATCACTTGACACACTTCCATTACTTGTATTTTTCTGAACAGAAATCTGATAAATTTGCGCAATAATGTCTCGGAACCTCTCATTTCTCATCATCCTCCTGATCTCCGCATTTCTTCGAAATACCTCGTGAGAGGTTGACGGACATGTAGAATAGGCCTCCAGATTCTCTTCGTTGAGGAGCGGACGACAGGCTTCGAGATCGGTATCCATCTTGTGACCATTCGTACCCTCATGATATCTGCGGATGAGATGCTGCACGAAGAAGCAGATGGCAAGGAAGACGATGACGGAGCCAAATATGCTTGCTAAAATAATTCCGTTGGTGAAGGGAGCAGTTTTATAAGTGCTATTTCTGTGGCGACAGTGTTTGGGAGAACACGTTGAGCGGTTTTGCCAAGTAATTTGTGGATGTTTTTGCACCATGGAGGGCTTAGGATGTAGATTTGGTGCAATTTGGTGCAATTTGAAATCGTGACATGTGGTTGTATTAATGTGAGAGAGAAGCAAAAAAAGAAATGTAAGATAAATGGCTTTTGAAACAATATTACATCAAATAAAGTTGAACTATGGCTCAGCACTATTAAACCGCTCACCTGTCCAATGATTGTCCAATTGAACTAAAGACACCTGAACCGAAAACACTCAGTCACGCGGTTAGCGAGCCAAAATAATGAGTCCCCTCCAAAGAACCTGATTGTTTCCAGTCGGGGGTATCGCAATACAATTGGCGTTCCTTTGTTTCGGGTATGTAGTAGCATGAGTAGACTTATTTGTCATTCTAGTAGTGTACGGTAACTCAGAGGCATTGAAGGCTTGGGCCCATATCTACGTATATTAGCTTAGCTCCAAGACTGTAGTTCGATGAAACACGACATCAGGATAAAGCCGTAATTTTAGAGACATTCTGCAAACCAAGCTATAACAATGTATCAGGTCAGCCCATGACAAGCGGAACTAATGAATATACAGCAGACCTTGAGCATAGATTGATGGCCCTCCTCACAACTTGATCCATACAAACGACTGGATTTTCAAGACATGTCTAACTACAACTTGTGTACGCTGCTGTTTTTGCTCCACCTCCTAAAGCTCTTCCCCTTGAACCAGAACAAGACACCAAATAAGCACCAGAGTAAAATGAGACTCGCATTTGTCATGATTGGCGGGATAAAACTGCCTGGTATTAGTAGAAACTACAATGTGAAGAAACATGGCAACTTACCCAGCTTCCATACTCCAAGGCGTTATGAACTTGCCAAACCCATAGCCCCATAAGTTCTTGTTCACCGTGATTGCCACGAACAAGCTACCTGCGACTGGCTTGTAGCTATCCACGGCGTACGTGCTCACAATCCCTGGCAGGGCTGCAACTTGGATTCCGGCGCACGTGTAGCCAACAATAACGATCGCCTCCCAGGGCCACTTCTTCTCATACCCGACAGCAACAAAAATATTGCCAAGGAACATGATGATAACGTATGGTATCATTGCAGGCAATCTCATCTCCGGTTCTCTCACTCCGCCATTCTTACGCGTTCCGCGCGCTGCAACCCAATCGCTGAGTGGCCCACTCGTGAACAGCCCGACCAGCGCACCAAAAATGATAGCAAAATTTGTGAACCCAACAGTTGCAGGACGGAAATTATACGGTGGGAGCGAGAGGACCTGGGACTGTGTGAGATTGATGGTGAGAAAGGAAGAGCACGACCAAGAGACGACGAAGGCAGCAAACTCGACGATGGGAAATGCGAAGAGTTTCCATGGGATCCAGAGGTCCATAAATATGCTGCGGAATGGGTGCGCGTTGGGTTGAAAGACATGCCATTGCCAGCGCCCGGGAGTACCAGCGCCAAGGTAGGGGTCGCGAGCCATGGTTTCGGCGGGAGCAAGGTCGACCGGGTCGGTTGGGGGATAGACGGAGGTTGATGTGTTTACACGGTGTATCTCGGGGTCGTCTGAACCTGCGGTGTCTTCGATGGTTGTGATTCGGCCTTTCTCATTAGCTGGGTTTGGGTGAATCTGCTCCGTGAGGATGGCTGATGGGTCTTCGCGCTTAAAGCGGGTTTCTGGGAACATAAAGACAACCATGAGGAAAGACGCTCCGATTAGGCCGGCATTGAGCCACCAGAAACTGCGAAAGCCAATTTCTTCAGTCATAGAACCTGATACAATGGGCCCGACCATTAGAGAGCCCTACGCGAGCTATTAGTCCATCTACATATACCTGTATATTTTGGGGGGGCGAACCATATATACGACCCAATAAAGTGTGTTCCACTTGCCACGATCATGTAAAAAGAAGACATCAGCGATAACTGCGGGCATTATGGTCTCTGCAGGTCCAGCGCCGATACCGTTCACGATGCATGCGCCCATGAAAGAGCCGTACGATCTGGCTTTGGCACGCCAGATACTAGTACCGAAATTGATCAGTTGGCTGAGGAGAAGGACAGGGCGTCGACCGAAGGATGTGCTGATGGGAACCCTGAATGCTTGTTGAGCTTTATACATTGTAGCGAAGCCAGAATGTGTGACTGACCAGATAAAGTTACTAAACCCCAAGACCAAGATACACACACCTGTAAATTGAATTGCATTAGTTAGGTCGCATTGAAATGTCTCCATTAGCGCTGGAAACATAGGTGCTAGCGCAAGTGGACCAAAGCCTTGTGTAAAGGTCACCATGGCTGTAGCCGTGATACATGCTGTCTTCCATAAAGTGCTCCAATTCAAAGGATCATGTGGGTCGCCAGACGGCTGCGGTATCAACACGTCTCGGTGAGAGCCTTTGACGAAGTGGTGGCTTCCAATATCGGCCATGATCTCAGTGCCTGGGAGGATCTCCATATGAAGCTCTTGTTCAAACTGACGACGCTCCTGGACGATGTTAGTATGAGATGAGAGGGGTATGAAGAAAGACTTTACACCGTCGGTGTATTTTTCGGACGCCATTGTGAGCGTTCAAACTGCGCTGCTGTAAGGATTGTGATGGATATTCTGTAGTCACCCGGGTTGTAGCAGGCATATGAGCAGGAAGCTGTAGTTGCGGTCGTCCAACCAAGACGACGATTTTCGTGCCCCAAAATATATCTCAATTCCGCGCTTGTATTTTAAGCATAGGCCTATATATTCCTCAGGGAGAACCTAAGGTTCGATTTCAGTCGGAGGTCCCGAGCGCTGGACAAATGACACCGTACAGTGGACAAAACTCAGCTGTTGCGAGTCGCTGTCTGTACATATGAGCAAGTTTGCGGTCCGAAGGGAAGACAAAGGTGGACACAAGTATCACCTAGACGATGCTGGATGAGCGTTTTTATCTTGGGAAGACCAGTTTGTTTAGTGCCTGGTCAGCTTTCATTTCAGGCGTGCAAACTATGGACATGGATATACAGACCGGGTAATTGATATTAGTGTCCTTCGCGCAACAATCAGAGTCTTACAATACCGAGACGGAATGGCTGGCCAGTCAAGGTCCTGACATCTCATTTGAACTACTGGTACCCTTGTAGAACCGGGATGAACTCATAGCGGGTTGCCCAAAGTTATCGCCCAACAAGACTGATAACGCGGGGTTTTGAGGCGGCTGCTCTTACGGCAGATGCATTTATATCTGCTCCATGGTCTCGTGCTTATCTATCGAGTCGCTATTCCGGTGTTTAAACTCAATGCGGATGCACACGCTGTTGTCGTGGCGGCGTTGTGGCGCACTGTGAGGCTACTGCAACTGCCGGGATGCGCTATTGATGGATAGTGTATTGCGGGGAAATCTGGGGGAATTGCGGCCAAACATGCTTACAAGTTGGGACCGAAGTCACGTTGTGACAACGTGGATGCCTCATCGGTGCTCGTTAGTCATGCATGAGCAGCAGCGAACACCAACGTCTTAGGGCAGCTCGTGGATACAGGGCAAGCATTCCCCCCCATATCTCAAGCTGGTAAAATAAATCGTGGTACATGGTCGTATCGGATTGCGAAGAGTATGGCGCGTCGCCTTTCAATAGTGCTTAATCTTGCTTCCCTCTTCGCTTATTAATAGCCATGAAATGCACCTTGAAGATTAGCATCGTTTTAAAAATTCGCCGAGTTTGGGCTTAGGAACGAAAGTGGGAGCAAGGCTGCTTTCCGCCTGTCATCTGTGAGTGGCGGGCTGTAGCCGCTTGAGGTGATGGAGATAAATTTGGGCTTCTCTTGGGATCCTGTGTGAAATGTAAGTTGAATGCCCGAGGCCGAAGTATGAACTGTTTTATTTGGTTCAAAAAATGATCTAAACTATGCTCTCTACCATGCCTTGGCTGGGAAAGCTGAAGTACTTTGATAGCACTAGGTATCTTCACACATGAATAATAGTAGTGGCATCCTGTGCCAATGCGTCCATGCACCCCATCGTCTTCCAAATCACCCGACACGTTGTGGGTTACATATGTTGTAGATTTTCTTCACACACCTCCCAAACATATCATGTATCGAGCTTCACATATGCTCATATGCGAGTTTTTACAACGCATGGAACACCTATGACAGGCTTACGTTAGTGGCGCTGACTGTCCTCTTCCATCCACCCCACGTCCAGCCCCCAGCACCAGTACCCTCTTTTTTCGCCTCAGGCATAGCAGCAGGCGTTGGGGTTGGTGTAACTAAAGGACTCGCTGTTCCACTCGTGCTCGGCTGCTGTGCACTGATGGTCCTCTTCAGACCTTCGAACTTTGCCTTCATCTCCTCAAGTTCCTGTCGTGCAACAGCTTCCGCTGTCTTTGCATTTACAAGCTCCAAGAGCAGCTGTTCATTATCTGCCGGTGTGTTGTTGTTGTTGTTGTTGTTGTTGTTGTTGTCATTTGCGAGTACTGGCTGCATGGCGAGGGAAGAAGAACGCTTGTTAAAGGTAAATGGTGGATGTTCGCGAGTCGATTTTTGAGATGCAGTCCGGCCGAGACGGAGTTCCCTCAGTCCATTTGTCACACTTTCGGACGTTGTGCTTCTGCTAAGCGTTGGCGTAGTGTTCGGCGATGTGTCGTCTGCCGATGTCCAGCTTGCTGCAGCGGAGGTTTTGCGTGCACTTTGTCGTAGATCATTGATTATTCTCTCTTGTCTCTGATTTTGGTTATAAGAGTCTGCAAGACGATTTCGTGTGTCTCTAAGCGCATCTCGTGCGATCTGGAGCTCGGCCTGACGGTCATTCAATTCTCGGGTAAGGGCTTGTGTTCGTGATGTTTCTGACGCTAACTGTTCCTTCGTCCTTGATAAGTTGTCGCGGAGAAGCTGCTTTGTTTCAAACATGGACGAAGTGCGATGATGCGTATGTTTCACTGGAAACTGGGCTTCCAGTATTTCCACAATATAAGCGCTCTCTCCTGATGGCTCTACTGATGGCTCATTGGCTGAGACATCGGTAGAGGCTGTGATGGTTGTTCGTCGTCTCGATGCGCGTGTTGATGGCGCAGATAGAGTTGAGTCTTTCTTTCGGATTTTATCAACAACAGTCCGCACAACACGGTGGTCCTCCTTCCGGTCTTCGCGCTGCTTCTGCAGTGCAGCTTCCAACTCGCTGTTCTGTCGTTGCAGTTGGCTGACGGACATGAGGAGCTGCTCAATCTGGTAGTGCAGGTCCCTGTCTTTTGCCGATATGCTCATGGCAACAGAGGCATGGCCTGACTTCATTGACACAGCGTCGCTATGAGAAGCACGAGAGATTTCTGTCAAAGCTGTGCTTTGAGTCGTTGCCGAAATATCAGACTCGGCGGTAGAATTCAGAGTGGAAGCGAGACTTTGTTTCGACGGTGTCCTTCTCAAAAAGCTGACAGGACGCGAAGGCGCAGATAGACCCGGGCTGAGGGATACAGACTTTGTAGACGAATTAGAAGGACCCCATAAGCGACCCAAAAACGATGTAGCGGATTTGTTCACTTGTTGCTTAGCCGATTCCTTCTCCTGCGCTTCCTTATACTGCTGCTCCAAACCCTGCAACTTTTCACGTGTAACGTCGTTTGTGAACGAGACGAAATCACTGACCAGCTCGTCCGCCGAATGTGCGTTTCGACCATAAGGATCCCAAAGCTGTCGTCCCAGGAGCAATTGCATAACATCTTCAAATTCAGTCAGTGAGAGGAGCTTGGCTTCGTTCCTTTTCATGAGCGCGAGAGCAACGCGCATGATAGTTTCTGAGGCGCCCTCAGCAAAAAGCACGTCGTAAATGCGAAACAACATAGGCAGAGGGCATGTAACGGCGAAGAATGACAGGAACCATTGCGAAAGGTAAGCAGACTCGATCTGCATCTCCTCAAGACGCAGCGCAAGCTCCGGCATATGCTGGCTCAGCAGTTTCTGAAATTGGAAGATGCGGAGGTGCAGTCCCGAGAGGTCAGGAAGGAAGCATGAGCGAAGGTCATAGTCTTCCATGAGCCTGGATAGAATTAGCAGGAACTTCCATATTCCAGATGGTGACGTACCTGACGAGCACGCAAAAAGCCTCCTTGTCGCCCATCTGCATCAATAGCGGGCCAACAAGGAAGCCCAAGCCCTGACAATAACCTATTTTATTATCATACAAGCTAAAGCACTTCAGCACTCGACCGAGCATCTTCTGCCCTTCGCCCTCAGGATCCTTGAACATCTCGACGCCGGGAAAGCTTCTGCCAAGGTCCTTGTTGATGATGTTCTCATACGGACTCGATTCTCCGCACAGTGAGTCGTATTGGTCTTCAATCAACTTATCGCGTGCTCCAGACGCACTCTGCCAGACAACACCTCGCAGCGGTGCAGGAATGCCTCCACGAATCTTATTCAGACACAGTGTGGGCAATCGCTGGACCACTTGTGGATAGTCACGGACGAGAGCTGCCCAGAACTCGAGCTCAGTCATGGGTGGTGGCGAAGGAAGCTGAGAGAATCGAACATCTGAAACATCATTTTGTACGAGGCGCTTGAGCTGTTGAAAAGACGGCGGACGAGACTGGCTGCGAGCGCGGGCATTTTTCAATGTTGGCTTCATACCTGCCTTGGAGTCAGACATCAGGGCATTATTCTCCTGTTCGAGGCGTGCGAGCAATAGGGCCATTGCCTGCATGTGTTAGCATGGTCAGGGTGCCAGCAGAACGTGGAGCCTACATCGTCCTGGCCCTCGTGGGGTTGCTGGGTCTCCTTCTTATCCAGCTCCGCCCAGTTCACCTTGGCATCTCCTGAGCTTTCGCTACCACTTCTTGACCGCATCGACTTCGATGTCACCATTGCGTCAACATCGTCGACAGACACAGTGGGGCTCGATGAAGTTGGTGCAATGCTGGCTTGACTACCACGACGGCCAAAGGCTTTGTAGATTTCCTCTGAGTCTGGTCGTGATGACAGTCTCCGCTCCTCTACTATGATCTCTGGTCGTATTATAGATTCTCGAACGTCGTCGTCGTCGTCGTTTGTGCCAGCCTCGGACAGCGGCACTGTCACCATCGAGTCTGTGGGCAGCGGCGAGCTATCGACATGGGTTCTGGGCGGCCGTGACTCCTCGACGGTAGGAATTGTGACATTGTTCTCGATATCCATGGTGGCTGTCGCCGTCATTACGTGGGCTTTATGGGACGAGCATCCAGCCTCGAACTGGTCAATATGTGTGTGTATGGGATGGCGTCGAATGTGTTTCGAATCGGCGGTTGCAGGTGGAGACTAGGGTTGGTGAGGTCGATACGCGATGAAACGCGCTACGAAAAGCTCTCTGCACTTCAAGATGAAGTGATGGCAAGCGACTTCACGCAAGCTGTAAAGACAGGAGAGGCGCTGAGCAGCCCACGGCCTCGACACTTGGAAAGGAGCATCAGGAGGTCGCCATTAGCTTAATCTAGCTTGTCGCCCATTCGCGAATTGAAGGGTCCACTCACAGCCTTGGCTGCATCAGCAAGGGGGCCCATCCCATTAATTGCTGCTCCGCACACCGACATCATCGAACCAGACGCAGCGTCATAGGCTGACGGCTTTGTGCGACGCGCTGCGCTCGTGGTAAGAACGTTATCTTAGCGACGTCATTCTTATTTGCTCGGTAATGGACATGTGTTGGGCATGCAGGTGCACGAGGGAGACGCGAGAATAGTATACACGCGCAAACGCGAGCTGCGGCAGATGCACCAATCGCAGAAGGTGCGACCGAACGGCAGCCAGAGCGCTAGTGCGCCCTCTAGCCCCATTGTGACCCAGTTCTCACGAGCCTCGCCCAACGTTGCTCATGGTCATCGCGGTCGATCAAACAACGACAATATTTATCACTAGCCCTTGAGTCATCGATTATTTGCCTATTAGCTTCATCTCTATCAATGCGCCCCATACTCAAGGCTCCTAGACATGTGTGTTTTCGTTCGATCTATAATTCATAGGTCTATACCTTCTGTCTTGCGCACGGCTGTGCCGTTGCACGTGATCCAGCAAAAAGGCCAACATCCTCTGGAAACTCACCAAGGAAATGTATCTCTGATATGTTGGTGGACCCAAGGTCGCTTCTCTGATCTAACACTGGATGCGACCGTCCACTCACGAGTCACCCTTTTTCGACTCGCCGTGGTATCATGATGACCGTAGTGTGTTCTCGTGTATTAATACACGGTAAGCATTGGGGCTCAACTTGAACACGGTGCCGGACCCCTTTCTTCGAAAATCAAATCTATCAAGTACAGTGTTACGATTCAGTTGAGGTCTCTTAGGCAGTATGGCTACCATGGGAACGTTGATCAAGCCGAGGGACAAGGCGGGGCGGCTGCAACGTGTTGTACTTTCTCTATGGTTCCATCTTGAGGGTTGGGCTGCATACGAAGAAAATGGTTGTTGATGCTGTGCAGCTGGTGATATGCTGTTGTGTGACAGCAACCAACTTGCAGGTGGGCGGCACAGGCGTCCGCCGCAAATGGACGTCTAAACCGTGGTAGCTTACCACGCAAGCGTCCCTTCCATCAGACATTCCTTCCATCAGGCATTCCTTCCATCAACCCGCGCTGAACTCACATCTTCTCGGTTGTTACTACGAACTTGCCTCCAGATGGTGCATCTCAAGTTATGCCCCCAGTATGCCTGGCAGTTTGAAAAGATACGCTTACACTCGACGCGTGATGGATTTACCCAGTCACAAATGCTTTTGAGAGCGGCCATTTGCTCAAGTACTTTGTGTTATGCCACTCTGCCGACACAACAGCTTACTCATAGGCTCCTGCGTTCTCTCATGTACATCAACTTAGCTGTGTGCTAGAATATACCCAACTCGTGTCCACGATCTGACCCATCCAAGGTTGACCCTTGTTAATTGATGCCCGTAGCTCACTCAGCTTTCTTTCTTTCTCTTTTAGGGAAAGATTGTAAAACAGTGCAAGGTCTAGTGTAGTTATTAGCTTTGCGTGGAAAAACTTGCAGTTGAGCTCCTGCTTCCTTCTCATCCACACCGGCTTGTCTTTGGCCTCCAAACTCTCTGGTCCCGACAAAACAATCAGAGTTTCCTAGGCTAATATCTTCATGACCCGCTCTCCTCAAAAATATGCACCCAGGTCTCGTTCTGCCGGATCTGCTGGATCTGTTCCCCTCTTCAAAGTATCTAATACTACCTTCTCACTCTCTACTACTACCCAGATAATGTAAGCTCGAATTGGTCAAAACTCCCAGTAAATTCCCAGATGGAAGGCGGACGTCCCTCTAACCTCAAACTACTTGTCAAATGAATGAGCGGGCTATCCTCGTGACCTGTTTCCCTTTTTGGCTTTCTTTGGGTTGGATAGGATTTGCATGTAACGCCCTATCAGAGTCCTAGCCCATTGAAGACGAGAAACGCAAAAGGAATCTCTGGTAACAAGGGGATCAGATCATATGATGGTCGTTTCTATACTGGTAAAAGAGATGATGTGAGTTGGAACCCAAGGACCGATGCGGTGCGAGCAACGCAAGCAGAGCAAGAGGTATAGTCAAGCGTGATATGAAAGATGTGCCAGGCCAATCCTCCATTCTTTCCTCCAACTGTTCGGTATCGTAAGGCCTTGCTGGCTGCCTCAAATTTGATCGTTGTTAAGTCACACTGACTGACGGCCAGCATGATTGGAAATACGTGCAATTCCAGGCGTTGTGTTGAGGGGAAGAGCCGATTCTCTGACGAATTGATAGTGGCTCTAGATGAGCAGGGGCCTTTTTCGAATTGGGCATGGCGATGCCCTTGTGTTTAGAAAAACATGAGTATAGAGACATAGGCGGTGTTGATCACTTCCACCATCGACACAATGTCTTTGCGTTAGCTCTGAGCTCTTGAAGAGTTGGGCTGCTGATGGCAAGGGCGATGCGACAAGCACACCTGTCACCATCCGTCAAACTGCACCCTCCAAATTTGACGTCACCGTCGTCTCCCAGACTTCACCACATGAAGGTGCAGAGTCCGATTTGAAAGTCCTTTTGGCTTTCTTTCTAGTCTCAAACAATGAAGTACTCATTTGCGGAAGCCGTAGCTTGGAAACATATCTGTCACGCCGAATGCTTGCTGTCTGCTCAATTTTCCAAGATTGCCGTCTACGTCTCGGATGTTCGAAACTACGTTCCAGTCATTGAGCCATGAATGGTGACCCCTCCCATTTAAAGCAACATGTGTAATGCCCACGATCAGAATACTCGCAAATCCTGTTACGTTCTCTAAAGTCATCCGGGTTCTGCCATGACCGGGCGTTGCCTAAACCAACATTCATCATCCGAGCAATCGTAGTTGGCAAAATGAAGATTGAAGACAAAAATTTTAATTCGGTCTTCCGGATGTCATCTCCTTGAACGAGCAAGATGCACTCATTCTTTCCACTCACAATTCCGGCCTAGTAGCCTCAACCACACCTCTCGTAGCTTGCCAACTCAAGCCAAAAGGCGAGTCAAGGCGGGCTCGAAAAGTGTAGGAGTCCGGTAGGTTTCGGGCTAAGCCGGGTATGGGGATGAGAAAGAAGTGAAAGTCATCTAACCAATTCGAGAAGATGAAGAGAGCTTCGAAGAGCCAAAAGAAGAAACAAGTGGATGAAGCCATACCCAATACTCCGTACCAATACCAGCATATCCAAAACCCAAGAATGTCCAATGAATTATCAAATCCTTCACTTAGTGCACCCTCCCCCAACCCTCAGGAACCTCACTGTCTTCAAACCCCTCCCACGGCAACTCCTCAGTCTCGTCGTCCTGCATTGTTTTTCTCATGCCGTCGCGACCAATATCCCTGGTCTCCGTCTCTTCATTACTCTCATCCACAAAGCTGCGAATCGTAACGCGCTTTCCTTGACCCTTCTTGCCACGCTCCATTTCCACATGGCTCATGTCCACATCCCCATTTATACACTCTTTCAAATCTTCAGCACGAATCTGCTCAGTGATGTCTTCGACATCTTGCTCTGTGATTTCACCGTCTGCGGCCTGCCCCTCGAGTACGTCGTACAGATTGTAGATCTGTGTGTCCTTGATCTCGAGCCTACGAAGCGTTTCTTGGATGTTTGCGTTGATCTCGACACGTTTACGATTACCCTGGCTGGCATCATGCATCTCCAGCATGGCACGAAGGGCTGCGAGCTCGATGTGCAAGTGGGCGCGCTCATCCTGCAGTTCCTTGACGACGAAGGCAAGCGCCTCCTTGGGAGAGCGGGCTGGGCGGAGGGTAGCGTCGATTTCATCGTCAGGCATACGAGAAGAGACAGGCACAAGGCGAGGCACGCGAAGAGCAGAGGTGGTCGAGCTGAGGCCTTCACGGCGGCAGACGGTACAGTTGTTGTTGTCGTGGTTCTTGTCGTGCTTGAGCAAGTTAGTGGACGTGATGGATTGCCTACGCGCCTCGATCTTGATGTCCGGAACAATAAAGGCAGATGTCGTCTCAGCAGGGGCGGTGCGGCGGCGACGACTGGTGTTGCTGTGCGTCGAGAGGTCGACGGCGGACTGCTTGGTTTGAGTGGCCTCAGTGTCTGCATCCAGATTGGACATGTTACCAGTTACATCGTTCTCAAATTGAGATGTAGTGGTGCGATGCGTAGTATCCTTGAGCGAGGACTTGCGAACGAGAGATGGTCGGCGCTCGCTCTTAGCAGAAGCAATAGATCTGATCGTATCTTCGCGAGTCTGCCGCTGCGAGCGAATGGTCTCGTCGCGAACAGCTTGCTCGACTGAAGCAGACGAAGCGCGACGTGCATTGGCACGTTCCTCCTCTAACTGACGACGAAGTTGAGCAATCACGTCACTACCAATGAAGCTCAGTTCAGTCAGATCCAAATCAGCAGGACGCTGGATCGTGATGGCTGGCTTCGTTGACTGAACACTTCGCGACATGTATGGAGTACCATGAGGCTTGAGTGACAGATCTGTGGTGGACTCGACGTCGCTGTCTACGTGCGCGTTCTTATCAACGACAGGTGCAGAGAAGCTTCGTCGAGTATCTGCTGGCAGAGACCGGCTGAAATCTTTCCTTGAAATCGTATTATGTTCCTTGCGCGGGTTCTCCTCGAGGCGACTGGGCTGCTGTGCTTCACTGACAGCTCGGCTATTGCGTGACTCTTGTTGGACACGACTCTTGATACGGGAGCGTATATCTTCGCGGCGGTAGCTGGGTTTACGCTGGAGGTTTTCTTGACGAGTATGCTCGTGGTTTGCAGACAAATTGGATTGCTGTTCGTTCGCTTCGCGTATGTTCAAGACTTCGCGAGTCAAGTCTAGAGTCTGCCTGGCAGCTGCCTCACGTTGCTGGACCTTGCGCTTGAGCTGGCTTTCCTTTCTGGCCCATTTTTCATAGTCATCTTCATGCTGGGCAGAGAGTTGAGCGAGTTCCTGTCGAAGGTTTTCATTGTCCAGTCGCATCGCCTCGTTAGTCTGCTCCTGAGTCATGTCCTGGAAGTGTCGAATAGTCTCGTCACGACGTGCGACTTGCGCTTTCATGGCAGCTTCCTGGCGAGTCCACCTCTTGATCTCATCCTCGCGCTTAGTCTTTAGGCTCGCCAGCTGTGCCTTCAGTGCTTCATTATCTGACTGTAGACGGACGTATTCAGCTTTCTCTTGACGCGCTTTGCGGAGCTCGACGTCTTGACGAGCAAGCTGCTGAGTGTTCTCGTCGTGCTGAGCGCGAATACGAGCCAACTCAGCGTTCAAGGTTGCATTCTCTTTCTCAGTCGCATTCGCAGCTTGGTCAAATTGTTGTCGAAGCTGCACAGTTTCTTCACGGTGGTGCGAAAGTTCCTGGTTCAGCTGATCTCGAAGCTCCTCGTTGTCGCCTCGAAGAGCGTCAATTTCCTGACGAAGCGCATCATTCTCGTCCACCAAGGCCAGCTTCTCGTTCTTCAGTTCTTCGCACGTCTGGAAAGCAACACCCAACTGGTTCGTCATGTTGTCGCGTTCTGTGGTTAATCGCTTCTTCTCTATTTCAAGAACAGCAACTTTACGGTCGGCGCGGTCAAGCTTTGTTCGGAGAGTTTGTACAGTCGCATCGAGGCCTGTCTAGTCATCAGCAAATCATCATATCTCGAGCATTCTTGCACTCACGCGTCTTTTCGACTTTCCAATGCCCTTTGCTAGCGTCCGAGTCATTCGCACTGTCACTTCGTCGCGACTTTTCGTACGCCTGTGCATTGGCCCTGAGCTCAATCAACTCAAGATCCTGCTCCTCGATCCTTTTGTCCTGCTCAGATCGCTCAGCCTCTATCTGCGCGACCTTGTCTTGCAGCTGCTGTAGTGCAGAGAAAATAGCCTTCTCCTCATCAGAAATGGGCACACTGTCGATGGGGATGTGGTTGGGGCGACGATTCCCGCCTGGAGGAGCGGCAAAGCGCGACCGTGTGGTAGAGTTCTTCGAGAAGACAGGCGTGCCATCTTCAAAGACACCAGATACGAGCTCAGTGAGGTTGGGAAGGTCAGGAAGTATGAATGATTGGGCGGTCGCGTTCTGGGCGGTCGAAGGGCGCGATCGTGGCGTAGCATTGGCGCGTGCAGCTTCCTCAACAATGCCATCCATCTGAAGAGATGTCTGACGGCTCCTATTGCCCCAGCGCGTGTTTTTGGTCGAGTTAACAGTCAACGTGGGCGGACGATCCTGCATGAAAGACGATTCATCTTCAGACAGCTTCGCGTGGAGTTGTGCAAGGGAGTTACGCTTGTTCTCTTTTGCCGGCACGGCGGGGGAGTTGCGCTTGCTAGCAGGACGCGGTGAGGCGGTGTCGAGCTCGTTGCGCGAGGCGCGGCGAATTTGTGCGTCACGTCGAAGACTCCCGGTTTCAGCGACGTAGGACCTGCGCGTCCGGTTCGTAGGCGGTGTAATATCGTAAAGGCTGTGAAAGGCGGAGCTCTGTCTAGGGGTACCGCGATTGCTGTGGTTAAGCCCACGCGCTTGTTCGACAGAAACACTCTCCTCATCTGAGATGCTGTGGTCGAAGTCACCGAATTCTTTGTTTACCATGGATGTATCTGGGTTAATCTGCTCGGAGTGCAGTGGCTGCCAAGTGTTCATCTTCTTCGCGGTTGAGCGAATGCGCGGATACTGTGGCAGTGTGTTTGTTTCATCCGCAAAGTTCTGTTGTGTTGACATGAGAATATCAGGGTCATTGGAGAAACTATAAGTCTCAGTACCGAAGCCGGAATGCTTTGTAGGATTCGAATCGCTAGGCGGCGGTGATGGTGACGGAATGCTCCGAGGGCTATGGCTCAAGCTACGCGAAAGTTCGCGGATAGTCCGCGCTTTCCCAATGCTTGTAGGAGGGGAAGACTGCATTGTGTGGAGTGAGGCTGCGCAAGCAGCTCGGATACCAGTGCTTGTGTGTTTATGTTGCGTCGCGTAATAAACACGTGTCTAGGACATAGAAAGATATGCTCTGTTAGGACTACAAGAGCGTGGAAAGTATCCAAAAATCTGTAAAGTTGGTTTTCAAGGACAACCTGTGTATGTTAGTGGCAGGTGCGGTGGTGTTGACTTGGGATGAGCATCACAACATTGAACGTAAACACCCTCGCTAATACCCGCACGGAGCGCACCCGCACCACCAATCAGGGGCAATCATCCCGACATTCCTGAAACGAGGCTAACTACCAGGGAAGATGGAATGGGCAACAGTTCATGGCAAAACCATGATCTAATTCTCGAACCCAGCTATGAGGGATATCACATAACAAATTTGCCACCATCGCGCTGTCTATCCCAGTTTCCATTCTCAAAATCCCTCCCAAGCTACAGCCCCCCTAGCACACAGCCTGTCATTCCTCCAAAGCATCACTACAACTGCAGCATGCACCAACATCAATGCTAGACTTCCTGTGACACTCCCCAGATACCAGCGCTGAGTAGCTGGCATTGTGGATACATGTGGATACAGAAATTCTAGAGAGGCCAAAGCAAGCAAAGAATATGCTGCCCATGGCTCTGCAGCGAACGGCTGGCAAAGACTGAACAAACTAACTGTTTTGATGAAGAAGAGAATGACTCTGACCATACCAGCTACAACTGGGTTCTCAAAGAGGTCGATCATGCGATGACAGTATTGATCGAACCAACTCTGGCCATCAGGTGGCGGTGGTGGAAGCATCAATCGCTGCGGAGAGGGCGTCCTAATGGCCTGCTCCGGCGGCGGGAATTCAAATTTCTTTGACCTGAGGACCATTGCCGCTTCTTCAGACGATGTCTTACGCGCGAGATGGACAGGTGGTGGGCTCGGTGAACGGTCCATGACCGATGCACCCAGGTTAGAGCGACCCGGTCGCACATATTGGTGTCCTGAGCTCCGTTTTCTGGTCATCTGAGTAGATGCGGGGCTCGGTGTGTCCGCACGAGATATTCGAGGGCTAAAATCATCCATGCCTGATGGGCCGGCATAGGCATTGAACTCATCAAAGACAGATGGCGATCTGAGGACATGTAGGATCTCCTCGGTCGCTGGACGCTCATCAGGGTCAAGAGCAAGGAGGCGCTTGAGTGATCTGTATAGCTTCTCAGGCAAATCAGATCGCATGCGATGTTCATCATCAATACCGGCCCAGGTGGAGATCTCGGCGCGGAGCTGGTCCAGATCCTCATTGTCCTCGTCAATACCATCCGCGTTCCTGTACGGCAGGCGAGCAAAGCACATGAAATAGACAATCATACCAAGCGAGAAGATGTCCGACTTGGTAGTAAAGTTCCCATACGGTCCTCCTGGTCTCTCCTGCCTAAGAACCTCAGGCGCACAGTAAGATATGGTACCTGTAGCGCCAGACGAGTTCCTAGCGACGTTCGCTGATTGCACCTCTCCGAAGTCGCTCACCAAAACCTTCATCCCATACTTGTCGTGGTGCAGAAGGCAATTGCTGGGCTTCAGATCTCGATGTATATAACCGTTTGCGTGAAGGTGGTTCAGGCCAGATGTTATGTCCTTGAAGAACGAGATGATCTCCTCAAAAGGCATGCGCCGTGGCCCAAGGACATCCTCTGGTTTTTCCATCTGCCCTTTTGATCTTCGTCTCAGCCGCTCTTTCATCTGATCCTTTGTAATGGTTGTCTTTGCAGAGTCCAGAATGTAGCCATGTAAATCTCCTCCATCACAGTACTGCTGTAGAATAAAAGCACATGGCACGCTGGGCCCGAAAGTGTTGATCTGGTAGTCCTCTAGCCAAACGTGTCGATATGATACAAGGTTCTGGTGGGACAGATTCTGCAGTAATTGCACCTCGATCAGAACTTTCTCAAGCCATTCGTGATCATCGCCAACTGGTACCCGCTTGCACGCGAATCTACCCAGCTGCACTCCATCCAAGACGTGTTGAACCAGAAGTACTACTCCTTTGCCTCCTCTTCCAAGCTCTCTTTCTTCCACAAAGAATGTCTTGAAGTAGTTAGGACTGAATGCTCTTGCCGATATGCCGTGGGTTTTTGAAGGTTGTGGCGTGCTGCCGACAAATTCAGCTCCTTCCGGTGCATGGAATGCAGCAGGCGTTTCTCGTAGTATTGCAGGCTCAAGCTGTTTGTGTGGCGACAGTGGTCGCGATCCTGCCTTGGAGCTGGGCTGACTACCACGCAGCATTTGAAAGTATCCTGGGTTAACGAACCCATGGTCCAAGCCAGGTTCACCTGGTGAATCTTGATGCCCATCATCGTCAGCATTGTTTGCTGATGGTTCGCGGTAGGCCTGGTGGCAGTATGGGCAGGATGTTGCCTCTATGGCAGTGGACTGCGAGGCGTCGCGGAGGGAGAGTTGCTTCGACCGCTGATCGTAGACAACAACTGCAGAGCCATGACGTCTGCAGCCTGGTCAGTACACAGCACTCAAAATGGCGTAGTAGAGATGGCATACAAAACAATCTCTCTGGATTCTGCTGGCAGATATGGTATGAGCGACATGCTCCTTTGCCGTTCGCGATCGTCCATGGATATTATTCAAGGTATATCGATACACTACTTACACTTTCCCTGTGACAGCGCAGGGCCCCACTATGGTGGCACAAGGTTGTTGAATTTACCGAACGAATGCACACGCGTATGCGACTCGTTTGATAGAAGTCTGTCGTTGTTTACGGGCAGCCGTGATTGACGTAAGCGGGGAAGCTGCAGGTAACTCTTGAAACTTCCTTCTGCGACAGCTCAATCAATCGCCCAGAGAAAGTAGTGATAGGCAAGGCGAATTGCTTCGCTATTTCTGTGCTTATTGAGCATGACCAGAGGGTTGCCTGCGGTTGTCATGCCATGTTATCGTTGTGTTAATATTCGGGTATTGGAAAGCTTCCGAAAATGGTACACTTGTAGAAGATTAGGATCTCCTTGCCAAGACGGCACAGCACATCTTGTGACGGAAGAAGTCATTACATCGATAAAGAGCAAAACTGTGACGAATTGTGACGAATGAACACTTGGAGCTCTATTTTTACTCTTTTTTTTTTTCGATTGAATCTCATTCCATTCATAGTCGTCATTATGCATTCTGTGCTTCAGGTGGGATAAATGCACCAAGAAATAGCTGCAGGCGTCTTCTCTCCTCATAAGAAACCCGTTTATAGATGGCTCTTAACAAGCATACCGCCTTCGAACACCTCGCCCTTTTCCAGCTTCTGCCATCCATTGACAGCGCCAACCTCGACGCAGACCATCTGCTTGTAGCCGTCATCTGGAGCGAAGTCAGCCATAGCTTTGGCCTTCTCGACCCATGGGTTCCAGGTGACAGTGTCCTTGACGTTGTCACGAATAACGTCGAAACGTGGCTTGCCATCCTCCAGAATGCTTGTGGTGTCGATCTTGATGTCTTTGTATACGCGATCGACTTCGCCGTTGAATTTGAGGGTAGGTTCTGACTGTGTGTGGGTAGTTGCATCGAGGACCTTATCAATATACTCTATGCTGCCAAGACCGTTAACTGAGACCTTGGAGATATCCTTGAGATTCCGAATTAGTGATGAACCAAGCTACACCTGATCTGAGCAGCTAACCTTAATCCTGAAGTAGGTGTGAAGCAAGAATTGGAATTCGAAGCTCTCCTCTCCCTCATTGCGCACAGTGATGACGGCCTGCAGGCTGTCCTTGCTCAGTGTGACGCTGTAAACCAAGCCAAAATCCAGTGGCCAGGCCTTGCGGTGTTCATCGCTGATCCCATTTCTGTCGAGACCAAAGTCAAGCTTCACAGAGCTGGTGTCGAGTGCGTCCTCGGTCGACGACTTGCCCAAATATTCCCAGCGCGAATTGCGTGCAAATCCGTGCTGAGAAAGTTTCGATGTTGGACCAGTCTTGGGAGGTGGACCGAAGTTCTGTGATATTCGTCAGTGGATATCCGTGCTGTGCAAAGCCCACGTCCTGCGCAAATTGGGTCTCAGCATACTGGGAAGACGACTGGAATACCACCCCTAATGGGCTTGTTCCCTGTCAAATCTGCACTCTCGCTGACCCAGAGATTCTCCGTCTTTCCGCCGTTGCTCTTCCAGCTGGTCACAGTAGCTCCAAAGAGGTATACTTCTACACTCTCACCAGATGGCAGTGAAGCAACAACTTTCTGACTACCTCCTTCACCGACGATATCAACTTGAGCACTAGGCCCGGAGCTCTTGGGTGCGCTCAGGGCGGAAGGACGGTTGGCGCGGTCAACCATTATGATGTACAAGGTTCGATGAGGTGGAAGAGCTATAGAGATGCACTATTGTGGACTCAGGAAAGTGTGCTGTAAGATTTTGGAGGATGTGAGCCCTTTTAACTTTCAGCAAAGTTTATCTAAGTCAAGTGAAGGTGTGCTTGAACTTACTGTTGCAGTTATCGGCGTTTGTTGATGGACGACGTTGGGGAAAGGAGGGGCATCATAGGGAAGCTTCGAGCCCCACTATGATGCAGTGACCGCATCGACCACTTGAAACTCACCTGAAACACTCTTTGCATTCGGCTAAAATATACCATGGGTTTTCATTGGAGGATTCTTGCATCTCAGCATTAGATCACGAAGCAGTAGATTTCACCTGCAGGTTTACTAGGCATGCGACTCACAGGAACGTACATGGTAGTTCACCAGATACTGTAACGCTTTTGAAGGTAGCCAAATCACCACGAACACATGAACACTCAGAAATGCACATAAAGAACACAAGGCCGATTGGCTCTAAAAGATATGGGTATTCATTACTTGGTTGATGCCATTATCCTACTCTGATGATATCGTTATCCTACGTTGCAATGCACAACTTCCACAGTGAAAACAGTCGTATCCAAATGTACCCTACAAACCCTGCTTCTCTCCTCTTTGCCCAGCAGCATGTACCTCCCTACGGATCTCAAATAATGCATCATCAAACTCGCGTTCTTCGGCTACACTTACGGCCATTCCGGGGGTAGCGAGAAAGTAATTCTTGATATCCCTGAGCTTGTTGATGATGCTCCTGGGAGTAAGGATAACACGTTCTGCGAACGAGCGATTTGGAGATGCGCCACCGGTAGAAATCTGCCGCTGTGATTGAATTTGGTGTTGGGCCAGTGCTGTTTGCTTGGCCACAGGGGCAATATCGGCAACAGTTACTATAGTAGCAGCGATCTGGTCAGTCATTGCAGGGGCAGCGGGCTCGTCGTGACAGGGTGCTATCTGTATGTGACTGAGGCGCTTGTTCTGCAACGAGTGTACGTCCCTGGACGTGGCAGGTGGTGAGGGTTTTGCCTCACTGACATCCCTAGTCAGGCTCTGCCTTACTCGCTTAGAGGATGCTGATGTGTCCTCCAAAATGTCAGCCGCGCTCTCCACCTGACTGAGGTTCGACTGCGAGCGACGTATGCTTCGCTTACGTCCCGACTCGGGGATAGTTACATGGCATTCTGTGATTGTTGGCGATTCGCTCATAGACTTCCTCTTCCTAGCACTCCTTGTCCTCTCTGTGGGTGATGCAGCCACCACGCTCTGAGACTCATCTCCAGCCCGTTCAGGCAGAGGCTGAAATGGTGGTGCTTCTTCCTCCGGAGCATGGTCTATCTTGCTCCTTCTTGGCTTCTTACGTTTTTTGACACTTGAGAGCTGGATGTGAATGGGACTGTCCATGCTGTGGCGCGTCGAGCGTCGAAGATCCTGCGACCCTGGCGTGTTCTTCGCAGAAGTGGAGTTCAGTGCATCTCCCACATGGCTTGTGTTGCTCATGTCTACTTTATTGCCCTTACGCTTACGGTGTGGTTTGGGTGTGGACTCTGCTTCGGTATCACTTACATCCTGCGTCACAGCAACATCGTTGTACGAGACAGGATGAGACTGCGCATCCACAAATGCGCTGTTCGATTCCAGTGTAAACTCATCAGCACTTGCCGTTGCTTCTGCAGTTTGCATGTCGGCATCAATTTGCGCAGTGAGTTGTAGGTCAATCGTTGGACTCGGGGCATCGGACGTGATGTCGGCGCTGGGTTCGCGGCAGTTATTCAGCTGCTCATATTCTTCAGCCAGCGTTATAGCAGCAGCCAGAGCCTCCTCATCCATCGTAGTACCATCGTCGAATGATGCAGAGTATAGATTATCCGGCTGCTGACCATCAAGACTCGCTGCAACTTCGCTAGGGGGCAGCTTCGATGCAGAAGTGTTTGCTCCTTCGAATCGGGGTGGTGAAGACCCCAGATCTTCATTGTCTGTAAGACGTACTGTTCGTACAGCAGAAGGAGTGACAATATTGGTATCGTCACTGACGATTTTTTGCGAGCTGCGTCGTGCGTGTGGCGTAGGCGACGAGTCAAGAAAGACATCCATTGGACCCATGCTTGCCAGCGATTTTAGAGGTGTGGTGCGAGTGATCCGAGTCGGCAAGTCCTCCATACTTTGCAGGTCAGAATGAAATTCCATTCGAGAGGCTGGAACATTTTGCGGTGGGGAAAGTGCGGCCATGTTGCTGAACAAACCTCCAGTAAGCCTTTGGCGTTCGATCATATCCTTCTGCCTCTCGGTCAAGTCTTGTGATTCCTGCACAAATGGATTCGACGGTGAAGATGCAATAGCCTCGAACTGTATCTGGGAATTGTCGTGCCGTAAGCGTACCTTGGGTGTACGGCGAGAAGATGTCCTCCTGTTTGCTGGAGAGGATACTGCAGGAGACTGGGGCTTAGAGTTGCGGGCAAGTTTAATGATCTTGAAAGGAGACTCTTTGGCTCGAGAACTTCGGACGCTCCGCCTGAGCTCTTCTACACTTTCGTCCGAGTCGTAAAAAGACAGATCGGTATTCTTCTGAGAAGTTAGTTGTTAATGTCATGTCGGTTTTGGCGCAACTTACGGCATCATCTTCTCGAATATCTAGTGAAGGTAGGATAAGATCGACGGAGTTACGCAAGCGGCGCAAGACTGTTTCGAGACGCGGTGGGTATCGAAGGCTATCCTCTTTACCAAACGTATTGTCCCAAGTTGTGATTGAGATGTTGGCGATGCTTCGACGTCGACTCACGAAACCAGATGTAATCAATGATTCGAGGTGCAGGAGGATCTGACTGTCCTTTCGTGGAAGTCTATTGATCGCCTCACTCACTTCCTTCCAAAGGTTGACAACCTACAAATTATCAGCATTCAATCTCCATATCCAAATGTCGAGACTCACTTCACGATGGAGGTCTTTGGAAATTGGCTCCTTATTCTGCAGCTTCCTTTCAGGATCCTCAACCCAGACCCGGACCACTTCTTGCGTCTTGCGCAAGTAGACAGCTAGCAATGATGTCGAACAATTCTTTATGGACGCACTCAAGGCAACAAGAAATCCCTTGGTTGCTTCAGCATCTTCGGAGCGGAGTTCGCTGTATGCAGTGGAGCCCACAGAGGCAATTGCGCTGTAAAGATGATTGTACGGGTCAAAATCCTGGTTTCGCCCTGCTGCAGGGGACGATGGCCACAAGGATTGTCGGCCTTGGTCAAGAACCCGTCGACTAATAGTTTTACTGGGAAGATTCTGCAGAAGCAAGGTGGTATAGGGTAAACATGACTGTTTATCCGCTGTGCGGACTAAAACACGTTCCGAGACTCTTTCAATAACAGCAAGCACAAGAGCGCCGTCCCCAGCCTCTTTGCGGACTGTAGTTATGAAAGCCGAAAGGACCTCGAGGCCTTGTGGCCTGTTAAGAAGGTAAGTTGAACCTAGCCCAATAAGCTCAACTATGACATCGTATTCTTTGCCAAGCTGACGAGAGACGCGCTCGTTGGAGTCAGGCACTTGCTGCTCAATTGAAACCTTCAGTAATGCCGCAATTCTTGACCAGAAGGTTAAAGCCACAGCGGCTTTCAATGATCCATCAACGATCATAGCACAATCCCGAAGTAGCTCGAGTTTGCTTAGACGGGTGTTCTGGGCATTAAACCCAGGTTCGATGATTGGGTTCATCGCACGCAATCGGACAGAGTCGGATAGTTTGCCTTCGGATTTGTTGACAAGGAGGTCGATGAGATATAGCAAGGGTGAAATCCGAGAGCTGTTCTGTCGAGAACGAAACGAAGGGGTTGATGCGACCTCAAACTCATCTTGACCGTTTCGGATGAGGCACTTGTCTGTAAATTGGGATGTGCCGAGCTTCTGTACCACACTTTCCACCAGGAAGCAGAACTTGTCCGCCCAGCTGTCTTCCTTGTTTTGCGGTAGTGCTAGCTGAGCTGTGTGTCGATCCCATACACGACGGAGAAGGTTCACGATATGGGCCATAGCGTCTTTGGCCTCTGTCGATGCCATTACTTCCTTGCTGCTTGCCTCAACCAAAGAGTCAAGAACAGCAAGCCACATCGTCTTCACTGGCTTGTCGTCTTGTGGCTCATTGTCTGACCACGCTGTCACATCAAGCAAAGTCTCTACGAATCTAAGTATCGCAGCAAGCGACTTGCGAACCCACCTTGGATCAATGACGGGCAGCTCGCTCCGTTGTGTCATGACTTGATATCTGAGATCTAGAGCTCGTTGCGCGTTCCATGGGTTCCTGGACCCATTGAGAAGAGCTGAAGCGATACGGCAAGCATGAGCTCCCTGCGAGGAGGATGGCTGGTGTACCAGTGGAGTCCAGAAATCAACCACAAACTCATGCCAGTAGCGGTCGAATTGCTCATGGCTAGCAGTAGGACGGAATGCATAGTAGAGCAAGGTGTAATATCCGGAGAAGATCGCGTCGCGCTCAGACTTTTTCATAGACCCTCGTCTCTGGAGCTGCTGCAGAGAAATATTCAACAGGAATTTCGACCAGCCTTTGGCAGTATCTTGTGATGCATTTACGGAATAGATCAAGAAGCCATAAGCCATATTTCCGTACAGCTTAACTTGTTCCTTTTCGGACTTAAGGAATTTTTCAAAGACCTTGAGCCACTCTCCCAGGTCGGCGAAGTACTTGCTGTCGATGTGATCTCGTAGAAGTCCTGTCACAGCCGACCAGATTTGAGGGACCATATGTGCGTTGTCACCATCGAGCATTCTCTGCAACTCCTGTGCCATCACCTTGGCCAAAGTGGTTTCGCCATCGTTCTTAACTTTGTTGAGCACCGCAAGGACTGATTTAGCAACAGAGCGATCATGCCCGATCATTTTCGCAGCAGCGATGGCGGTATCGAGGGCGCTTTGATTGATATCCTTGTGGCCCGAAACCAATGCATTAAAGGTACGCTTGAACCACCGTTCCGTATGCTTGATCATAAGGTCAGGTCTTTGCTGGATTAGCTTCCTGTAGATACGAAGACGATATGCTTGCACCGAGAATCCCTTCACTCGGTCTTGTATTGTGTCGAGACCGTCCATGATCTTCTCCACCCGTATCGCAGTCATAGTTCTAGGCCGGAAGCTCTGTTGCATCAGCATAGCGAGATGAGTGTTGACTACGCTCTTCGATACTGAAGTGTCTGTAAGGACCTGAATGGTGCGCTCAATCATATAGGAGCAAAACTCTTCATCCATGGCCGCTATCAAGTCTGGGACCCGAAAAAGTGCCATCAGAAGCTTCAATGCCTGAGCAATAAGCTGCGAATCCAAACCATTACCCGTGGGGCTGACGGCTTGTGTGTCCCGTCGAATGAACTGTGTCAACAGGGACATCTTATTCTTCAGCGCTTGTTCATCCGGTATTTTGTCATAAGCCTGCATAGTACGTTGTAACGAGTGGTATGCATCTAGCCTTGAAGGTCGTTCTCCCTGAGCCAACTGCTTTACTATCGACTCCAACATCTCTGCAAAGGTCCTGAACTGGTGTGCAGCGGCACTTTCGTCGTTTGGCGGAGGCGTGGCTGTTGCGTCTGTAGGTTTAAGGATCGACTTGAGTGGTAGCAACACGCGTGTTTGTGGCAGGGGACGAAGTGGCGAGCTACGCGTGGGGGTCCACGAATTTACGATAGCTTTCTTGTGTGGAGAAACGCATGTCTGGATCTCGAAGTTGACTCTCTTTTTCCTAGCTGAGCTAGAAGGTATGCTGATATCAGATGATGGCGACTGGTCTGGCGTACTAAGTAGCTTTTTTGATGTAACCCTTGCAATAGCCTTCGATTGCGCAGCTTTCTCTCCAAACGGATCCTCAAGGAACTGAACTGTCTCGTCGACGTCGACGTCCTTGTCGCTATCTTCAATGTCTTTCGGTGGAGTAGGCGGGCGAACAGAGAGCGATTCGAACTTGGACAACACCATGGCTATGCTGGAAACCAACTAACACAAAAAGGAAACGAAAGTTAAAGATTACGCTCGCATCGCTGACCGTATACACGCGAATCGAGACGTTGAGAACGACAGTTGAGACGGTGGTTGCTTGTGGACTACCCCAGCCTAGAAAGCTTGGAGCGGCAAGGCACGTTCGACGCGTTGCCGGGTCACGAACGCGCCTTCCCGCACGCGCAAAGTGGTTTGGTCATAGCACCTCGAACCCACCACATTTCACTTTTGAAGTCTGGTTGCATATTCTTGAATTACGCGTGAGCCGTATTTGATATTGAAATCTCTTCTTAATTCATACTCTATCACAGTTGCAACGCTGCGAAGCATCTTTGACATGCAGCAGGATCTTGACATTCTCAAGTCTTGAACAGATTAGGATGGTGTTTCGAGACACAATCACCCATTCATCAAACCATCTGTCTACCTGAAGTCTTTCAAACTTCGCTCAATCCAGTTCTTGACAATATTATGGCTGCTGTTGAAGGTGTGGACCCTTGCACGCGTTGACCCCACTGTGGGGCACCTTGATCATCATACTACGAGAGCCTGTAACAGTCCACCGACACTCTTCAAGTTGCCCTCTTTTCTTACTCACTCTGGATTTTTGTTATCAGCCATGATGTTCGCACAAAAGTCTGGAAAGTGTACGTTAAAGAATTGCAGGCCCTCTTTCTGTTATATACTCTAATACTGTATCACCAGCAAAGCTTGACGATGTTTCAAAGATACTCACCGACTTGAGGGCTGATCTCGATGCTCAAAAGCTTTCCTCGCAACGTACGCTAATTCCCAAGCTCCTCTATTCAATGTATGCTGAATGCCTGTTCAGAGAGAAGAAAAGCACTTGAGCAACTCAAGGTCTATGGTCGAGACCCCACCAATGCAGACCCTATATTCACACAAGACGTATGCTGGACTCGCACCAAGATATAAGGATATGAAGTGACCTGTTCAGGGTCTACGGACATTAGGTCGCTATGCGTTTGTGGAGAAGGACATAGCAGTATCGCAAGAAGCTCTACGGTGCATAGCTAATGCGCTGCTCCTTCAGCCAAAGGCGCGCCAGGTGCTGGTAGATCTGGGGCATGGTCCACATGCAGCAGAGAGGCTCAAGGCATGTTCTAAACAGTATTTACGATCCGCTTCATGGCCATGCTGACCAGTAATAGAGTGAGAGCATCGACGATGAGTTCTTGATCTCACGCATCCTCTTCCTCACCACCTACGACGCAAACCTCGACTACACAGAGTTAGTAAACGAGCACAATCTAGCAGACAATATCAACGCTGCAATCCAACGGCATGCGAATCGCTACACCCAGCCTCGGCAACGAGACCAAGAACACATGGCACCTATAGACCTAATGGCCTTGTCAGAAACCCTCAAACTCCTCTTCAACATCACACACTTCCACCCAGACCTGTCTCAACACTTCACCGACTCCATCTCCAACATATTCAAGATTATTACCCGCCGCGACCCTCCTACAAAACCCCTGGACGCGCCAGTCTCATTCCTGATCAACACACTCCTCAACCTTGTCAGAGAAGAAGGAACAGGCACCGGCCAGCAGCCACACGACCCTGTCCTGCACTCAGCTGTCTTCCCACTGTCTGATCCTTCTAGCAACGTCATTCATCTCACCATCATCCTCGACAACGCGATACGAACCTACTCTGCTTCAGAACTCGACACAACAATCTCCCCACTTCTCGCCCTGCTGCGCAGAATTTACGAAATCGCCCCCAATGACGTACAAACCGTAATGCAGTCAAAATTCTTGCCATCAGAAACAGACCGGGTCCAGCCTCTCGGCAAGACTTCTTCCCTACCAAGCAGGCTCCTGAACCTCAGCACCAGCGCCCAGACACCAGGACTCCGCGACTCAATCGCAGCATTCATGTTTGAGCTCTCATCCAAAGACCCAGCCAAATATGTGCAGAACGTTGGCTACGGATACGCTTCGGGCTTCTTGCTTTCGAAGAACATTCCCGTGCCAGAGAGCGCAATACAAGATGCTGGGGAAGGAAACAGTAGCGGTGTACCTGTCAATCCGATTACGGGGCAGAGATTGGATAAGGAAGAGAAAATCGAGATGCCGGAGATGACACAGGAGGAGAAAGAGAGGGAGGCTGAGAGGCTGTTTGTATTGTTCGAGAGGCTGAAGAAAACGGGGGTTGTGGATGTGAAGAATCCGGTTGAAGAGGCATATAGGAGTGGGAGAATCGAGGAGCTGAGTGATTCAGATTGAGATGATGAGTACGTGTGGAACACTGAGTAGTCCAATGAAGAAACAGTGTAATGTCATAATGAATGCGTTTGTGAGGACAGTGGAAGTATCTTTAGACAGTTGAATTATCTTCATCTTATACATGTGAGACACAAGCCATGTAATCGAACGATATCTATTAAATTCCGCGGGATATTTGTACGTACACCGATGACACCTGACGCCGCTAAAGCTGTTAAAAGCTGTTAGGCGGCTGAAATAATTCTTGGCTCAAAAGAGCGAACAAGACTGCTGGAAGATATTGATTCAAAGACCGATGCTTATTAGCGCTGGAACTAGATGATGAACTTGAGAAAGGGTATATTGCTGGGATGGCAAGAGTTATCTTTATGCCGCAGATGTTCCTTGAGATGTTTGGGGAAATTGTGTAGTGCGATGCAATGCAATGCAATGCAATGACATCGGACAACATTGACATAATTGCACACATGAGCAGTAGTTAAGGACTGGTGAGATGCCACGTTCCCCGACCACACAGGTGCGGGTAGTCGGTGCCAACGCACTATTCGAAAGCAGCGAACTTGCGTGGTGGGCTTTTGTATGGTATCTCAACATTTGGCAAGAATCCAATACCCCCGTCGTTCCTGTATTGGCGGATCCAGTACGAGCTAAGAGCACGCTTGAAGCCTTGATTGATGGCCTTGTTGAGACAGGAAACAGGGTATGTGGCAATCCAAAGGAGCACAACGGCACTTGCACCTTTCTGTGTTGTGCTGAGGTAGAGAAGGCGATCAGACAAGGAAAGGGCATGATGAGGCTCCGAATTATGTGATGGGAGTTGTGCCAGAAACTCATAGACGCCACAGATATGCAAAAGGTATGCCGCACTGCAAGCTCCAGCTGTGTATGCAGCGAACGTTTTGCTAAAGTGATGCAGTAAAATGAGAATGAAGATGGCTCCAGCTATTGCAACGAGGCCGCGGATGAGGGAAGCGACAAGCTGTGGCAGGCTGCTGAAGAAAGCAAACCCTCTCGCGATACGCTCTGCTTTACTTGACAAGCTGTCAAGTCGATGCTCGATGTTATCGATCTTCGCAAGCGAGGAATTAGTAGAATAGTTGATCTTGTTTGCGGCATTCGTGATATCGCCCATGTATCCTGATAGAACCTCGTAGCTCTCCACTTGAGCCTGGTGGTTGACTTGGAGGCTGATAATGGCTCGATCGTGGTGCTGTTGCAACTCGGTGGTGAGAGACTTTGCAAGCTGAGAGCTTTCGGATATCATGTCCTGCGAGAAGACCTGCATCTCTTCGCGAATACGAACGATTCCAGCGCTTTGGCCTTCAGCGAGTGCGGCGACAAGCTCGGATATTGATGTATCCATGAACGTATGGAACTTGTCATCAAGGGTGCCCACCGTAGCCAAAGCTTTCTCTTGCACCGCTGACATATCCTTCTTGAACTGGCTCTGAGACTCGCGAAGCTCATCTGCAAATTGCTTCTGGTTGTGCAGCAAAGTTACATATTCCTCTGTCGTCTGTTTTAGGTTGGAGGAGACCGTGCCCATAGCTTGGGTCAGATTTTTGAACACCTCGAGGTGGTTTTCACGTTCGATGGCGTCCCGGCTGGCTTGACACATTACCACTGCATTCTGTCGTGCGTTGCTGAAAGATGTCCAATATTGTGGCGAAGACTGCAATGTCCTTAGACATTGACTGTACTGATACTCCTTATACTCAGGATAGCATTGCTTGTTAGATTGTGTTGGCGCTTGTGACCACCAGCCACCTTTGCTGCATGCTCGACTCGATGGAACAAGGATGTCACAGTGGAGCGGTGGAATCGCGTTACTAGGGGGCTGAGCGCTCAGGAGCTCGCAGACCGCGAGCTTGGCAGCATACTCAGTTTTAACATTGTCCAAGTAGGCTTCAGGGCGGCTTTTGGCGAAATCTGGTGCGTGATCAAGAAGTTTACATTCGTTCATGAGGTGTGACGCAGCCATTCGAGTGCACGTTGGCGCCGTCTGCATCGAAACGACGAAGTCGACAGCTTGTGAAATCACCTTGTAGTTTCTGGACGTGGTGTACTGGAATAGTGCGTCGAGATTAGCGGTGGGCACTGCGTCTGCTTGCGGAGAGTGCAAGTAAGCTAGTGCAGCCGGCAGCTGAAGCAGCATGCTACCGACTATGGTATATGTGGGTCTCATCGTGGCAGTTAAGCCCATTAAATCGAGTAGTAAAAGCGCGAAAGCCCACAGGGAGAAGTCGATCAGCGCAGTGAATAGGCGGGAGAGAACCAAGATTGTAGCTCTGAAGCGGATGAAGGAAATGAGGAAGAGATTTCGAACTGGAAGAGTGGAAGACGAAGTTTTCATCTAGCCGCAAAAGCAAGACATGTCACAGTGATGGCTTGGTTGTTGCGAGAGTATCTGTAGGCTTGAAGCACACTTCAGTAACCTGACATTTGGGCGAGAGTACAATCTGCGAGGAGAGGACGTGTAGTTAGTCGAATAGCACTATGTGCGGCGGGACGCAAAATTGGGACTGTAAATATCAGCCCAATTGCGATACAATATTGTACTGCAGTTCAGTATTAAAGCGAAAATGTAAGAAAGTATGGTGTGGAGTGCGCACGTCGTGCATGTTAGCAGTCTGATTCTGAAGGAAGTTGCGAATCAGATGGGACGAATGGTGTCTGACTAAGCCACCATAGGGCTGAACATTGCAACTTCGCATTCACGTCTCCCAAAAACTTCGTCCATTTCATTCGTAACCAACGACAACATGTTCTCCCCAGCACGCCGACGGTGCGCGCAGGCCATTGCTGGATCAATTCTTCCCGCTACCGACTCGATACCAACATTCCTTCTACCACGGTTTACCGCAACGCGGACCTTCACCACAACCGCACGATGCGAATCTAAGATTGGATCGCTCCCACTCTCAGTACCCCCAGGTGTGACCTTTAGCGTAGTTCCCCCGAAAGCAACGGGTGGGAAGGGCGCAAGGATGCAGTCATCAAGTACAGTACATGTCAAGGGGCCGTTGGGCGAGCTGTCTATGGAGATCCCACCATATGTCACCATTGACCAGCAAAGCATGACCCTAAGCATACAAGACACTACCGATAGCAAGCAGAAGGCTATGTGGGGTACATATTCCCTTCTATAAATCTACAATCGAGGGCTGGACTAATGACTGGTTAAGGAACAACACGTGCATATCTCCAAAACCACATCCTTGGCGTCAGCGAAGGCCACAGTGCAATTCTGCGCTTTGTCGGTGTCGGTTTCCGTGCCTCTGTTGAGGATACCGCTACCACCGTCGAAGCTGAGTTCCCTGGCCAGAAGTTCGTTAACCTGAAGGTTGGATACTCTCACCCGGTTGAATTGTGCATACCCAAGGGTGTTACGGCGAGTACACCGCAGCCGACACGTTTGCTACTTGAGGGCCCAGAGAAAGAAGTGGTCATGCAGTTTGCGGCGAAGATCAGGAAGTGGCGCGTGCCAGAACCATATAAGGGCAAGGGTATCTTCGTGAACGGAGAGACGATCAAGTTGAAGAATAAGAAGGTATCGTAAGGATAAGAGAAGGGACGTTGTACTGTGTTGTATATCTGTATCATATGCATGGGCGTTGTACTATACCATGGGATGCACAAGAAGCAGGGCACTGCGAACAAGGCAGAACGTGCTATATTCGAAATCAAGTCGAATCAGATCATCAGCAAGTGCCATGTTTTTACTCTCCCGCTTGCCTCAGTTGTCTCTTTCCCTATCTCTTTCTGTTTGATAGACTGCCACAGCCTTACACAAGATATCCTTACAGCGACTCGCCAATTGTCAAACAGGCTGGCGTGAAACGGGCCTCCCACTGCCCCAGGACTTTCCTGCTCAGGAACTGTAGGAACATAACGGTTCTGAATCAAAAACCTCCACCGCTTGCGGTATGATAGGACACCTCTCTAGGTTCCCGTAACCACATACTCCCCACCAAGACCTGCAAACATGTCTCGGGCTATGCCATTTCCTTCTGCACGCCGCTTTCCAGAGCTGCAAGGCTTTTTTTTTCCCTTCACATCTTCTTTCACACACACCCGGACCTGCTGATATTGAGCTTTTAGAGCCCAGATTTTGTGCTCCTCCGATTGAACAAGATTCAAAAATAAGAAGCAGAGGAGCCAATCTAGAACATTCGAGTTTTGTCCAATACAGGACAATACAAAAAGCCAATGTGCAGTCTTTTTGTGCTCCAGTGCACAAACGCAGGCCATGGGCTTCACGAACAATCGAATCAGACGCATGTGATTCAGTTTCGCTCCATATTCAGGGTGAGGCTGGGTAAAGCACAGTGTGAACTACATATTTAGGAGTTTCTTGATTGAACCTATTTCGAGATTGTTTGAGCTTGTTTTTGAAATCTGCATCTCGATGTTTACCACGTCTTGACACAGACGAGTTGCTTCGTTCTGCTTAGGATAGATGTCATGACATTGTAATCTCTGCAGCCTTGTGCTATTGTCCTTTACAGTCTCACCGAGCTTTTTATAAACATCCCTCCACGCCGCAGATTTAACAGAAAAGAGTTTTTGAATGGTGAGAACGAGGACTGTACATTGCCGTACACGGTTTGGCCATGGTTAGGCAAATAGATTAGTGTAGCGAACGGTTCGCCAAAATTTCACTTGTTAGAAGCAAGGTAGCTTGCGGAGCAACTCTTTTGCACACAACATTCCTCGTATGCTTCTGTTGCTTACGCCTACCTGTACTTGCCACTGGTTAATCACTGCACGTTATCATCGCAACTGCAGTCACAAGGCCGATATACAGTTTTCCAAGGTATTAGTGCGCTTCCCTGTCTTGTCTCGTAACGCATGTTCCCCTTTATGTCTTCTGGGTATCTAATCTGTCTTTGCGCTTAGTACCTCCTTGACGACCTCAATAACTTTGCCGTGTACCGCCTTGGGTGCAGCGACAATGCCCTTGTTCTCTTTCAACGTTCGCCCAATACCAAAGTTCAGTTGCCTGCCGTATGCGTCTGTGACTTCACCCCCTGCCTCCTGCACCAGCACCACACCCGCTGCATGATCCCAGATCTTCTCCTGGTATGTCTTGCTGGTCGGTAACCTCAGGTATAGATCTCCCGCGCCACGCGCTATTGAGCAATATTTTGCTTGCGAGTCCATGCGCACAGATTCCTTTGTAATGCCGAGCTTCTTCGCGATATCTGCCTGGTCACCATGGCTTGAGTGGCCCGCCTCGACAGACTCGCAGAACGTGGCTTGTGAGACGTCAGGGAGAGGAGACATCTGGATTTTCTTCGGCTCCTCAAGTTTCCCTGCTGTGAGAGCACGGCTCGTAGCACCCTGGCCCTTCACCGCGCCGAACAATACGCCCTTGCCCTCTTTATCATCAGCGTCTGTGCCGATCTTGTTGTCCAGCGGCGCCTTGTCATCGATAGGCAAATTTGGGCACCCAATGACGCCAACAGTTGGTACACCATCGACCATGAGTGCGAGACAGACAGCATACTGGCCGCCGCGCAAGAAGCCCTTCGTGCCGTCGATCGGGTCAAGTGCCCATATGCGTCCCTTGTTTCCGCCTTGACTGGCGCCACTGTCGAGGGCTGTGAGCATGTCGTCTGCACTCTTAATGGGGCCGCCGATTATCTCTTCTGATGCAGAATCGCTGAGTTTGGCCTGTTGGACGAGATCCCAGACCAGCTGCTTCAGATCAGCATTAGCACGCAGATCGTCTGCGTCTTCCTCGCCAACAATCTCATCGTTGGGGAATGCGGACTTGATGCTGGCAATGATAAGGGCTTGCGCGCCAAAGTCGCCGATTGTGACGGGGGAGCTGTCTGTCTTGGTGAGTGTGCCCTTGCTGTGAGACGAGTAGACACTCTTGGTGAGGATGGCAGCACGCTGGACAGCCAACAAGGCAAGCTCGAGTTCCTTCTCATAAGCCATGTTATGCAGGGTCCGATTGGTGTGGAGGTGGAGAGCGGGGGAAGAATTGAGTGGGATGTGCTGCTTCAATTGGAAGAGGCGAGCAGCAGTACGGTAAAAGGTAGTGGGTTGGAGGAGTGCAGAAGCCAGGATGACGGCAGCGAAGAAAAAGTATCTGTATGGCGCGATGGGGGGCATGAAAGCGAGCTATTGCGTAGGCTTCGCAGGTTGGTCAGTACTGGTGGGGTAACATTCATGAGCAGCGATGGCCCGAGTCCAACTCCGACGGGAGTGGCCGTTTTTGGCATGGATGTGCATGGATGAGCTGGCTGGATGCTATGGTAACCACCGTCATTGTAACAAATACGTTGTATACCACATCTAGTTTATACGTTGGTGATGTATGATACTTGAACCTATCTTTGAATAGATATTTCATAGCAACTCTTGATGATAGCTTCTTTCGCGCCTGCACGTGCACCACAACACGTTCAGTAAACAAAAATCGATAAAGAGTTGCTATTCCTATACGCGTCGCTGTCTATCCTCGCGAACAACACGATACCCTCCACATCTACATCACAGTATGACAACCGCACCGGCTGAGTCACCACCGGCCCTGGCAACGACGAAACGCAAGTTCCACAAGCTGCTTGACAACCTAACCGCCAGCACCTCAAACACTTCACTCGCCAGCACCATCTACGAATCAAGCAACAATGCGTCAACCAGCTCTCTGCCACAAAATGGGTCCCCTGAGCCGCCAAATAAGCGCCCACGAAGCGCAGAGTCCAGCATGGAGCGATTGCGACAAATATCTGCTGGTCAAGCACGCATACAAGCCCTGAAGGACCAGCTGCTCACTCCTAAAAGGAAAGGCACAATGAGAATAGTAGGAACTCAGTCACAGCAAGCAGCATCAGCACCACGAAAAGCGCCCAACTTTCAGCCTTATAGTCAAGATATGTTTCTTGAGCGGCTCAAGACGTTCGCAGATGTGAAGAAGTGGACCACAAAGCCGGATGCCATTGGTGAGGTTGAGTGGGCAAAGAGAGGCTGGTCATGCGATATGTGGAATATTGTCGCTTGTAAGGGGGGCTGTGAGAAACGGGTCGCAGTAAAGCTCAGGCCGAAGCGGAAGGCAGCGGATGGTAGAGACATTGAAACGAGTGAAGATCTCTCGCATGATGTGGAGCCTTCGCTGGTCGAGAGATACAAAGCGCTGATTGTTGATGGACATTCAGAAGACTGCTTGTGGAGAAAAACCGGCTGTCAAGGTATATATTATCCGTCTCTCTGGAGATCTCGAAGCTAACCACGGGACAGATGACATCTATCACATACCTATAGCCAGCCGTGCAAAGAGCTCCGCTGACCTAATAAGCCGCTACAATTTTCTCCTTGCAATCTCTTTCGACCTCCCACTTCCAAAGAACATCACCTACCCAGACCCACATGTTGACTCGATCCTCGACCGCATACCATCCACATTCTTCTCCAATACCATAAATGGCACCCCGCCATCGACTTCTGCGGAACGTACTGCCTTCGCATTTGCCCTCTTCGGTTGGACCGGCGTGTCTGAATCGCGCATCTCACTTGCTGTATGCAACCACTGTTTCCAGCGCCTTGGTCTATGGTTGAGCTCAGACTCACGCCTGCAAGAGATGAGCAAGAAACTGGATGTCCCCGTCGAGTCTTTACGACTTAATCTGCTTGAGAGCCATCGAGAACATTGCCCTTGGAAGAACGCTGAAGTACAGGGTAACTCTGCAGATAGCCCAATTGCAGGCATGGCGGCGTGGCAGACACTCGAGTTTATGCTGCTGGGCAACAGGAAAAACAAGGAGCTTCCTAGACTGCCCAAAGAGCACGGACATGAGAGAAACATGGAGAGCGTCGATCTTGGAAGCGAAACAACATTTCCACGTGGTAGCATGGAGTCTATCCGGGAAACACATGGATACAACGATGAAGGAGATAGCGAGAGCCTAACGAACAAGTGGAAGAAGTTCAAGGCCAAACTGAAAAGAAGCACGAGCAAGAGGAGTTTGAAGAGTGTCAAGAGTGTCAAGAGCACCAAGTCGGGGAAGGAGACTGAGAAAGACCAGTGAAATTTGAATCTTAGAATGGCAAGGATGGAGTGGGGTTTTAAGAGACAGGAAAAAACCAATTGTGGTAACACCTGTATGAGTTTGACAGTTCTGATTTTCGCTGTAGATACCCTTGCTGTATTTTCGTCAAAAAATCATGCTTTCCGTCGAGTCTAAGGCATAGCCAGGATGCCCCATAGAGTCCGGAGTATGACTTTCAATGCGAAAGAAAGACAAGGAGCATCGACTTACCGGCTGTGGTTTATGGGGTTGAAGCTGATGGCCGAACAACCAAGTGGTTTGATGAGTAGTTCGATGAGCCTGTTCAAGTCTTATGTATCTTTTAATCGTTCTTTCACATGCGTTGCCTGTGCTAATAATGTTTACCAAATTTCATGTATTACGTCCCATCTGTCTACTCCAGCCTATGTCTACATAATCCAATCGCTACATCGGCTGTCGCCCCATCGAAAAAATCATTTAACAGCACTACCACACTTTCTTCTTTCGTAAGACACTTTCCACATTCGCCTCTCAATAAAGGCAGAATCTTATTGTCACATACTGGTTTTGTTGCGAGAATCGGACTCGTAGACACATCGCTGTCGAGTACACTTGCAATGATGACATCTCGGATGTTGGTTGCTGTTGCTTGACACTGTAATAGCGTGATAGGATGACCACGGGGCGGGTTCTCGGACATTGATTGCAGCTTCACCACCATCGAGTCTCCAGTCAAAGTCGCATTTGCATCGTCATCATAGTTGGAAACTTGGTCCACGTCTCTCAACACAACCAGCCTCTTCTTATCATTCCTGAGCTCCTGCACGCTTCGTTGCATCATGTCGTTCTGATCACCAACCTGAATATCTTTATCCTTGAGCACCCCATTGAGCACATCTCGCAGTTCATCATCGTTTGGACGCGGACAGTCCCCTGGCACGCCGTCCCATCTATTTTGAATTACGACGATTTCATCCGAATGATCGGCCAGAAACTGCACAACATCTGCAAGGAACTGTTTGTATGACATCCCAGGAATAGCACCGTGTTGAAAATACCATGTATCCTCGAGCGAACTAATAGCCTGAATCTGTCTATGACACTTCGCTGGTCTGAACTCGAAATAGCGCGCTCCCAATCTCATTACTGTCTCAAGACTGTCCTTTTGCGTAATCGCAAGTGCACGGATAATGTCTGGTGCGATGATGTTGACTCCCTTGTCCCCGATTTTATTGATAATGTCAAATGCTCGTGGTAATGAACGGCCCAAAACTTCTTTGATGACGCCTGTCCCTGCTTTCTCGAGAAGTAACATGGCGGTGCTCATACTATTCATGCCGATATCATGAGACGATGGAAGTACCATTCTGTTAAAAGGTTTATTGGCGAGATCACTGTTTGGAGGAATAATGTCTCTCATCCAGTTTTCGTAGTTCCGGGTTACCGTCACGTAGCATTGGTGTTGTTTCGGTAGAGCAGCGAGACCCGGACCAGCATCGTAGAACCCGTATGCGATTATGACATCTTCGGCGAAGATGCTAGGTGTTTGGTCCATTGTCTTCATTGTTCCATCACTGAGACCGCCTGTCAAGCTATTTATGTTGACCCATTGCTTAACAAGCTCCCGACCATCACGGCGTATAGTGAACTCGAATCGGCCTGTAAATTTGAAGCGACCGAGATTTGAGGACTCAACTTCTAAGTGATCACACGAAAATTGTTGCTGGTCTCCTCTTGTGACGGATTGCTTTGGTACAGTGAATTCGACTTGGACGCCATCCGCGGCGATGTAGGAGTAACAAAGTATGCCTTTCGATGGCATCTTGTCGCTGATATATAATGTCCTTCTCTTTCAAGACGTGACTGAATCGTTCATATGTAACGTTTTAGGTTCAACTTCACCAAAGTAATGCCCTTCACAAAGACCACTGCTTCAAGGTTGGCAGTCAGTGTGGCGCCAGCGAGACAAGGAGTGTGGTCGGCCAGGCCTCGATGACAACCCGCGCGGGGCACAAGTCTTCGTACGAAAAGAAAGAAGACATCCCGCCCATCTCCTGCGCCGTCTTAGTTGTCATCGGTCGCGCCGGATCAGTAGCCGTGGCTCAGCTGGTGTTCGCGGAGCTCAACATCAGGTACACCAATCACGACAGGTGTTTAAACGTCGATCGGGCCGTTCGGATCACAGAGAAGGACAATTTGACCAAGATGTAAAAACTTCTGTTCTGGTCGGCCAGGCGCAAACTAACAAGCGCTGAGTGGAGCTCTGGTTGCTTTAAGCGGTTTCTTGTTATGGTTGTTGGACGCATGCATTTCCGAAGGGAAAAAGTTCACTTAAATCTCAAATACTACTAGCGAAAAGTAAACATGATTGCTGGCTACCATTGAGTCTAAGTATCATAGAAGTATGCAACGCAATACCAGATGCATCGTAGGTTCAGAAAATCCTTTATGCAAAACTTTTAGTGACCATCACCAAATGTTGAGACGCCTCTAAGCTTCGACATCGACAGCAACACCACCATTCTCATCGACATCCATCTCCTGAGCCTCAACATTCTCGTCTTCAACCTCATTGGCTTTAGCATCTTCCTCTGCCTGTTCCTCTTCAGCTTCTCTCTTCGCTTTGTCCGCAACGTGATTGATAATCTCTGTATCCTTCTCGCCCCACAATCTCAGCAACATGGCCTTGCGGTCATCTTTGTCGACCATAAGGTTCGCTGAGCCAGGGTGTCTCCAGAGCGGCAACACCATGCGGAACGGAATCTCCTGAGCATCGTCCTTCTCGACACGCACAAAACAACACCCAATATCCATGGCCTGCAACTGATCACCAACTTCGCCAAGTCCGTGCTCGCCCTCCTTGGGCAGCTTAGGGAACATCTCAACAATGAGTTGTTTCAGCGTGGCTTTGTTTGTGCAATTTACAATGCGCTTGGTTGCCCACGGTTCCAGAATCGAAATGCCCTCTGACTGTAATCGCCAGGGCGCGTGCATGTAGGCCGCGTCTTTGATCTTATGTGCAACAAACATGACAACACCACAGTGAATAAATTTCATGCCGCGTTCTTTGTTGGCGTTTATTATTGTTTTGGCGAAGCCTGAGGTGTAGTAAATTTTGTTGAGGGAGAGTCCTTCTTTGTTCTTCACCATAAAGCGGTCGCGTGGGAAGCGGTCGGAAATGCCAAAGAAATCGAGTATCTTTGTGATGGTCTCGTCTGTAGGGGAGAGATACTCGAAGTACTCCTTGTTCTGATCTTGCTTCTCAGGCTTCAGCTTAGCAACTTGATTGGAAGGAGCTGGTGTCGTGGCTTCAGATGCGGGAGCTGTTGTGGTTTCTTGTGTTGTAGCGTTCTCTGCTTCCTCAGTTTTTGTCTTCTTAGGTGCTGCGGATTCTTCGCTGTCTTCCGCTTTGCGCTTCAAGCTCTCGGTGTCCTTGGTAGCATCCGCCTCAATGATATTCTCCTCAGGTGTAGGAATAGATGAGTCGGTTGTCTTTTCTTCCTGCTTCTTTGACTTTGCTGCATTCTCTGGGTTCTGGATCTGTGCAACTTTGATATCGTCGAGTTTCTCGATAACCGCAATGAAGAAACCACCAGTATCCTGAAGATGGGGATATACACGCATGCATCGCTCAAGCGGGATACGTTCCTCGGCATTCGTAGTGATTGGTGGGAAGCAGCCCTTGGAGATCTTCTGAGAGAACTGGCGTTCGGGCTCGTCTACTGCGTATTTCGCCTTAGCCTTCTCGAAAGCCTCCCAGCTAGTAAACATATGTGCCGTCTTGTCATTGCTTCCGGCAACGGAAGAAGTGTCAAGGACTTTCCAGGCATTCAGACCAGGTCGTCGCTTCAAGTTAGGCAAGTGGTCGGGCATGTCAACAAGCTGGACCTTTGAGACACCTCCACAAGCCTCGATCGCGGCTGCAACAACAGCTTCGTTTTCTACAGGGTTCATACTGCAAGTGGAGTAAACCATGCGTCCACCCTTCTTTAACATCTGCAGACCACGGAAGAGAATACGCAATTGCAAGTTGTGTAGACCAAGACCGTCCTTAGGGGTCCACTTCTGCCAGACGTTAGGGTTCTTGCGGGCAGTACCGTCACCAGAGCACGGCACGTCAGCCAAGATCCTGTCGTACTTCAAGTATTGCTTCTTCTCGCCAGCTTTGCTTGGGAGCTCGATGGATGGGAAGATAGAAGCATCATGCTGGGTGACGATAAGATTAGGGAAGTTGAGGCGCTTGACCTGGTGAACCAACATGCCGGCGCGCTTGTAATCGGTATCATTTGCAATCAGCAAACCAGTGGATCGACCGTCGTCACTGTAATCACCATCTACGCCACTGCCGATGTCTTCGCCGTTCGCAGCCCTCCTGACACGCTCCTCCTCGTCGCCATGAATCATTTCAGCCAACTGAGCAGACTTGCTACCAGGAGCAGCACACATGTCGAGTACGACCATTCCTGGTTTGACATCCAGGAAGTGGGGAGGGATCATACTGACGACCTCCTGTCTGCTAATATTACCGGAAGCAGCCTCTGCGACAAGGAACTTCTGGAAGTTGGCAAAGGCGGCATGTCGTCTAATGACCTTTTTGTGTGTCTTCATGTGCCACACGAGCTCATCGGGGAAGGCGTTCACAGGCTCGGGAGGAGGTACGGGCTTGCCCTCGAAGGTTTGTGCAGAAATGGCAGGGATGTAGCGCTGCTTGAAGATTTCACGTACTGCGAGAGCATCGGACTTGGTGCCAGTGAATCGGAAACTGTTGGGCAGGTCTTGTTGGAGAGCCTTCCACATTTCTTCAAACTCAGCCTCATCCATGAAGCCACCCTTGCGGTAGTAGCTCTCGAACAGCTCGTTCTTGCGCTGAATCTCGGACCATGGCTCAGACCTTGTGTCTCTACCACCACCGCCGCCGCGACCACCACCTCTCTTACCACGACCGCGGCCCTGTGATTGGATTAGAAATTGCGCAAACGCAGAGTTTAATTGCGAACACTTACACGACCACCTCCTCTTGCCATTGCTGTGATAGAGAGTGTTCTGGGTGAAGTTGATGGCGAAATACTTTCGCCGTCGCAAGCTGTCGAGCTTCGAAAAGTTCAATAGTTCAGAGGACTGGCTGCATGGATTGGTGGGGCTGGACTGTTAGCGTGTCTCGCTTGTTTGTCCAATAAACGAGCTTGAATGTGTGCGGTCCACTCACCAAATTTCATGTTCGACAATCACGAACATTCTCTTCAGCTTCTTCGACAACCGACAAGCCGACTAACCACCAGCACAATGGCCCGCACATCGTATGTTTTCAATATTCAGATAACTACATACTTGAACTCGGGTATTAATGGTTTCCAGCGTCCCCACCCAGAACGACATTGCCGTCCCTGAGACGATTCTGAAGAAGCAGAAGGCTTCTCAGAAGGCCAACGAGAGCAGGGCTGCCGAACTCCAGAAGAAGCGTGAGGTACGATGAATTGACTCCCCAGACCTGCGTAAGCGGATAGGAGCATCACAGTTGGCTAAGACTTTCCTTAGGCCAACAAGCAGAAGCGCGAGACCATCTTCAAGCGCGCCGAGAAGTACCACCAGGAGTACGTCAAGGCTGAGCGCGACATCATCGAGGCCAAGCGCCAAGCCAAGCGCGACAACTCCTTCTACGTCCCCGCCGAGTCCAAGCTCGCCTTCGTCGTCCGCATCAAGGGTATCAACAAGATTGACCCCAAGCAGCGCAAGACCCTCCAGCTCCTTCGTCTCCTTCAGATCAACAATGGTGTCTTCATCCGCCTCACCAAGGCCACCACCGAGATGCTGAAGATCGTCGAGCCCTTCGTTGCCTATGGCTACCCCAACCTCAAGACTGTTCGTGAGCTCGTCTACAAGCGTGGTTACGGCAAGGTCAACAAGCAGCGTCTGCCTATCACTGACAACGAGCTCATCGAGGAGAACCTTGGCCAGTACGGCATCATCTGCGTTGAGGACCTGATCCACGAGATCTACACTGTCGGCCCCAACTTCAAGCAGGCTGCCAACTTCCTGTGGCCTTTCAAGCTTTCTTCGCCCACTGGTGGCTTCCGCCCCCGCAAGTTCAAGCACTTCATTGAGGGTGGTGACCTTGGCAACCGCGAGCACTTCATCAATGCGCTCATCAAGCAGATGAACTAAGCATTGCATTGGCAAATACTAAAAAGTTATGCTTGGTTGTTATGGGTGGAGTAACGGTTACATTCCAACGATACCATGAAGATGACGAATGTGGGATGTGGTCGCATCCGGTCTGATCCTGCTGTTGACGGATACGGGTTGAGGCCAAGCTGAGCCACATGCAATGGTTAGCTAAGACAAGATCTTCCGCGGATCCGCGAAGAAATAATGCAGAAAGTCTATTCCACCTTCTCATTCTGCTCTCTAACCGAATGAATTCGCGATGATGATGTTGGTCCATTTTTTCTCAGATTGAAGCATTGTCCGTCCCTGCGGTTTGAATAGCCCCATGCACCCACAAATTTACCGACATCGTATACCTAGATGCAATTATACGAGCCTTACAGTAACTGCTCTTAGTGTTATTGTCCTCTACATCATTTAAAGGATATCTGTACTGGTCCGGCGTACAATGCCGCAAACAACCAAGATATCCTTCAAAGAGCTTTATCGGAGCCTAGCCGAGACACCCAGACGAACACTCAACACAATCTATGTTCTTGTTCACTGTTATCTCATGTGCCTGACGCTTGAACGACAACTACAGGAAGCGTTGCATATTGCGGAATACCAACTGACTATCTGCCAGGAGGTACCACGGTCGCTCTTCCTTCTGTACAGATGGTGAGAGGGCTGGGAAAGAAGCCAGCCATCCAGCAAGAAAAAGAATTGGCTTATGTACGGAGATTGGTTGTTCAGCTCGCTACGACATGTGCCCGTCGCCATCTTCACACTCATGCTTTCTTGCTGGCGGATGCTGAGGCAATCAGCTATCCGTCTTGTGAGAATATCACCGCCATAACCTAGTGTGAATGGCTCTTTAGCCCACTGCTACACCCGCCTGTCGCCGTCTCCCATACTCGCACTGTCTTGTCAGCGGATGCTGAGACGACCAGTTGTCCGTCTGGCGAGAACACCACCGCCGCGGCCTCGTCTGAACGGCCCTTCAGCCCACTGCCGCACTTGCCTGTCGTTGTCTCCCACACTTGTACCGTCCTGTCGTCGGATGCTGAGGCGATCAGCTGTCCGTCTGGCGAGGACACCACCACCGTGACCTTGTCTGAATGGCCCTTCAGCTCGCTGTGGTACCTGCCTGTTGCCGTCTCCCACACTCGTACTGTCTTGTCGTCGGATGCTGAGGCGATCAGCTGTCCGTCTGGCGAGAAAACTACCGTCATTACCCCTCAGAACGGTCCTTCAGCACAATTCGATACGCGCCCCAGCTTCCTTTTCTTCCCAACAGCATTTCTACTGCCTATGAAACCTAATCGACAAACGACTTCCTAGCACTGCATGCACTGGTCTGTCTCCTCCATCAAACTCATGGCATCGAGTCAGCGGAGAAGGTGTGTCTGGAGAAAAGCATGCACCTGGTCTCCATCTACGATGCTATGCTTATTTCTCGCAAGGTGCTTGCCCCAGTAACAGCACTTCTAACGTAGTTCAGGCGGTAGGCTATCAGCCACTGCCTTCCCTTTTATCTTACTCCTCAAAGTCCCAAACTTTGAGAGGCTATGGACATCGTTGGCTTGGGGCTTCGAAAGGCCAGCTTCTCATGTGCATCCTTCTCATCTACTCAGATGCCGTCATCGCTGCACCTATTCTCGCTGAGTCGGAAATTGCGAAAAGAATGGCGATGCAGACGATGTGCCTGCGCTGTGCCCTTTGGGATGCTAAGAATAGTATCCAGATCCTTGAGTGTTGGCCGAGTGTCTTCGTTCATAATATGGAGAAGCATGCTATGACACCACTACACTCCCAAAGACGTACCTCAGTGTTTACACTGTTCTTCTCTCTCTTCATCTGCATAGTCCGGAAAGAAAGAGAAGGAAGGGTTTAAAGCATCACACATCTGATTGAGATGCTGTTCCGAAGTGGCATGCGCTCGGGAAACCAATGAACAACGATCAGTGCATGCTGGCCTCAAACGCAGCCTTGCATGAAAGACATGGGAGAGACGAGTGCCAGAATACTACGCGAGTCAGCACTGACGCACAGCGTTGGCGATCCTGCAGCCGAGAGTCGTGATCTGAAGGTGTCAGGACAGTGCTGAAATTGGCTCGTTGATATCCTGCTAAACTTCAAAAGTCTTGGATCGCATTGCCCACGATGGATTATAGCAGCTGTGGAAGAACTGTGCAGCGTTTGCTTATACACTGCACCACCAAACTCGGCCAATATGAGCTCTCCTATTGACCACGAACCCATCGGTCTCGCCAATGAGAGAGGCCAGATTGCAATTCAGCCCGGGCAATACAACGTGTATGGAGATAGAATTGCCCAGTAGGTTCTGCTAACGCTCTACTACATAGTAAACATGAGTGCTCGTTAATTAGCTAACGGACTCAGACAGCTGCGGCACGCTGCTAATGTGACCTTCAACTCCCATGCGAAGTAGCAAGAACCAACTTATCTTCGCGATACATGTGGACCTACTCCATGAGATACCCAGCTGGGCCGATGGGCCAGATGACCGGTGCATCTTCTGGCTGAGCGATCTGGCAAGCATGAGCAAGTCAACAATTGCGCAGACCGTCGCACGCATGTGCTTAGATGAGCAACGTCTCGCAGCCATCATCTTCTCTCATAGCGGCGGCAATGTCAGCCACGCTGCCGAGTTTGTCGCAGCCTGTAGACGAGAATAGCACATGCGAGAAGCTAGTGCCTTGTTGCCTCAAGCTTATGCCTAAGCATATTGTCATAGACAGAGACCAAGTGCACACTTTAATCCAGGCACAGTCTCTCTACTGGCTCAAAACCACAAGCCTGGTGGAGACAGACCAGTACGTGCACTTGCTGGCGGGACTGCAGATGCTTGTAGCAGCGAGGACCTCTCCACAGAAAGCATATCTACTTTATGCCGCGTTGCAACGTAAACAGCAGCAAGCGCATGTGCAGGCTTCCTCCACAATACAAGCTGATTTGTGCTTCGATTCCGTTCAATTCTGGCAGAGGCACCCCTCCAGGCGTACTCTTCAGAGTTTGTCTTTGTATCAGAGACGAGCAATGTCAGGAAGACGTCTATCGATCAGGTTTCATGGGTAGTAGAAATACTTTTGGAAAGAGAAGCAGACTGGGAAGCGTGTCGAAGCGTATTGGAGAGCTGTTTCGAGGTCACTGGGGTGGTGTTCTCGCCAGACGGACAGCTGATCGCCTCAGCATCCGACGACAAGACAGTACGAGTGTGGGAGACGGCGACAGGCAGGTATCACAGCGAGCTCAAGGGCCATTTAGGCGAAGGCACGGCGGCGGTGTTCTTGCCAGACGGACAGCTGATCGCCTCAGCATCCGACGAGATGACAGTGAAAGCGTAGGGAACCGCGACAGGTAGATGTTACAGCTAGCAAAATGGCCCAGCTTTGTAGATTAATCAACTCACTTTTCTCGCCGGATTGCCAGCTCCTTTGAATCAATATAGGACACATCAAACTATCTCCTTTCCTACCTCTTTTGTCACGTATACTGCAAGAAGAGCAATCCTTGTTCCTTTTGGCAAATGGTCTGCGGGTGTTGCGCAACATACAGCGCTTCCTGTAGCTGCCGTTCGAGTACCGGGTAAGTATGATGTCAGCAAACAAGGACTAGGTCTGTCCTGGGTGTTTCTCTGAGGGTATAGCTCTGCTCAGACTGCAATTAAGCTCTCTGAAGAGTATTTTTGCTGTTTATGCCATTGCACACCCCAGCCGAGTAGGTGATATTCGAGCGTGATGTGGGGGATCATATCTCTTAGGGCAGTTGGAGTAAAGATTCTACAACGGTGCTTGTGCGTATTATGTCCAATACATACAGCATCCGTACTAAATTGATTAGAGATCGAACAGAAAAGAGACCCGGGCTATCATGTACGTGCACCGGTTCGCGCTTGGCCATGGACGCGTTGAGACAAGGCAGACGCACCCTCGCCAGTACTGGCGCGCACCGTACACAACCACCACATACTGTGCTATCGGACAAAGCTGCCCATCTAACGTCATGAATATCTGAAGTGGCATCTCCTGATAGCCATGCTCAACAATGGTACGATTCGGACGTACTAGTTTGCATGTTGGATTTGCGTTGAACTAGTGCGAGAGCAGCTACAACGCTTATGGCGGCTCCTGTGTACTATGATATTGCTTGGTGTGGTCGAATAGAACTCCTTTGTAAATTCTGAGGCAGTAAGACGGTTGTGGCACTGATACATATGGAATGGTGTTATGGTAATGATTGTGATTGTGATTAAATCAACGTCCTATATAAGTCGTCCTTGGGAGAGAGGAGTATATTGCATGGTAAATCCAGGCATTCCACGAAGTGGGCGCGAAACGCACAATGTGGAGATATTTCTCATAGAAAAGGTATATGCATGTACACATTATTTGCAGCGGGCGGTTTTTCTGAGCGCCTAGTATCTTTCCGAGGCGCGGTCCATTTGAGAAGCGTTCAAGGTCGAAGTAACTATGGGGTTCATTCGGGGGACTTTACTTTCTCACCACAGCACCCGTATTGCAACAGCTGTTCATCATCTTCACCACTACGCGCGCCCAACGCGCTCATCATCACTCTCGCCTGTTGCCAAAGTTGTCCGGCATGTGTGAAGCTTATCCGTTCCACTTGCCACTTGATTTCTCGCTCGTCATCCACGTGCGTACTCCAACCAAGGCGTCGCTTGAGAGGATTCAGTGGGTTGGGCCCATGGTAGATAACGATATGCAAGCACATGCTGCTTACCATACGATCTTAGATGTTGTCTGTGTTGAATAGTCGGATTTGAACATTGAAAAGTTGTACCTTTGAATGTAAAAGAACTATAGCAAGGACGAGACATCGATGAACGGCGTTACTTTAACAAGTTCATATATAACGTGCTGAAAGACACATTGTACAACCAGACAAAAGGAGCCACACATCTCGAATGTGAGCAATGTCTTGTTCGAGCTCAAAGGTCGATGCTGAGAATAAAGGCCGTCTAGCAACTCTTTCAACTATGTGCACAAGAAGCAGATTGTAGCGTCACTTCGTTACCGGTACCACAGATGTGGTGGACTTTATTACGACCCTTTCAGACGAACTACCCACCAATACAGCATTCAACATAGTGCATGTCGTCACTTGTAGTGTTTTGGGATTGCCCGGTCATCTGCAAGTGAAGAGGTGCATAGCAGGTACATCGTCAGTGTCTTTCTTCCCTGAGAATAGCGGTATGTATTGGAAAGAACAGTTTGGCTGGATAGTGTACATATCACGACTAGGCCGAAGATTGGGATGCTTTTGCAAGCAGCAAGTGTCAAGCCCTCATCACTATATGGCTAGATATGCAGGATGTTGCTCTTTTCTTCCCTCTTCTAGAACCCTGAACACTGTGTTGATAACCTTTCGCATGCGTGGACAGTCGTTCAGTGGAAAGTTTGTTTGATGTGCCATCTTAGCTGTGGGTGAAAGACGAGTTCGAAAGACGGTAGCGAGTGGAAAGAATGCATATGAGCTGTATGTGTTCACCAGTGTGAATGTTGTGCGTGAGTGGTAATCCACAAGTAGGATCACCGACTGTGGGAGGGGTTACTGCACACTGCACTCCAGGTTATTCTCACAACTTTGGCACTGTGACTCGATGACAAAGCGAAAGGGCCTGATAAATTGAATCACAATACGTAGCCATCGCGGCACAGGAACGCGGGCTCATGTCGAACAATTGTAGCTTTGTACCAAAAACTCCTGGAGATGCGAGTGCTAAATGCCTCATACTATATCAATAGTCTGCCCTTCCCACTTCCCTGGATATCATAATAGATAATGCCCTCCATCTGCGCCCTTCCTAGCTTAAGTGTGCGTAAGTGATAAGAGATGCTATGCAAAACAAAACAAACCGAATGCGCCTCACTGTTCTCTCAAATATTACCTCCCCGTCGCCATAATGCTGAATGCAACATTCTGTCCTAGGGCCCATCCTATCCCTGAAGATTCAACTGCGTAGCAATATGAATCGCAGTCGGCGTCGTCATCCCATTCACACCACCATCGTCTGCAGAATGCTCAACCTCATCCGTATCCACATCTGCTTCTTCCCCTGTATCTTCCTCGTCCTCATCATTCAACTCATCTTCTTGGTGATGCACCACCGGCGCCACATGCTGCATTGGCGGTGGCGTAGTATTGCTCCCCATGGCAATGTTGTACATGTTCTGCATCTGTTGATTCAACAACCAAGCGCTCTGCTGCTGCTGATGCTGTAGCGCAACAGCCGTAACCCAGTCCGCGCTACCGGCACTCGTATCCTCAGTCATAACGACGTAATTGCCTTGTTCTTCCAGTTCATTTTCGTGCTGTTGGTATTCGAGTTCGTCATACTCGTTGCTGTCTTCATCGTGTGTGTTGTATGGGTGTGCCGCGCCGCCTGCGGAGATGATGGTTACATTGCCAGTTTCTTCCAGGACGCCAAATTCTGTAGTTACTGTTATGCTGTCTGGACTGGAAAGTGGGAGGTCTGAAAAGGAGGAGGCCATGTAGGCTGACATGTCGGGTGTCGAGGCGGCATTGGCGTCCCCAGTGTACAATGCGGTAAAGAACTCGTTCATAGCGCCTGCGAGCTCATCAGCCTGTCCGCGTTCGAGCCGATCTCTCTCGAGTCTAGCCTTCGCAAGCAACTCAGCGTCCTTCTTGGCTTTTAGCTCGGCTTCTCGACGACATTTTGCACGGACCGAAGGTTTATCGGCGCAGGTCTGACAGTGGAAGTTCTCGAGGCAGAAAGAGCAAACACACGGTAAATCGGCGGCTAAACATTGCTAAAAGGCCAAGTTAGTATGGGTTGAAGAAGAAGGGATAGGAAACTGGTTTACATCACAGACCAGCACCGCGCACTCCGAGCACTCCTTGAGAATTGCCGGACATTGCGGTCTGTTATCGCCTACTGGACGCGGACTTTGGCAGAAGTAGGCCCCACAGCCTTTCCATTGCACAGGATGCCGCGGATTGCAAGGCAGCGGTAAGGGATTTGATATTGAATTCGGTAAAGCGCGTGGCGAGTTTGACCAGGACACCGAGTTGCGGCTGCGGACACCGGAGGCACTGAATGAGCGTGGTCGAGACGAACTGATGGGCATGAACGATAAGGAGCTTATAAAGGTGGACGGGTCAGGTGCTGTGGTGAGGTTGAACGATGGCAAGGCGGCCAACTCCACAGATGCCACAGGTGCTACAAGAACCTGCGATTGTGACATTGGGGTGCCTTCAGAGGACTCAGAGTCGTTGTCGGCGGCCGGGGTAGCATCTAGTTGTACGGGTGCGTTCGGCGTACGCTGAAGGTTCTCACTCGTCCTGTTCGGATTGAAGTCAGGTATCACCAGACGCTGCGGTGGCTCCGTATGTGCACGGACATGGTCGCGCTCTGTATGCAGTTCTCGGTAACCACACTTGCGGACCTTTAACGCCCTAAAGTCGTGTTCTTTGCAGATCGGGCTCTTGCAGGCCTGGCAAGATACCTTCCATCTGAAACTATGATAGCAGTCATTACAGAGCCCTCGTGGACAGGTTTGCTGTTGAAGCTCTAGGCTTTCCTGCTTCAGATATTGTAGGATGTCAACATCATCCTTAATGACGTATTCGTACAGGCCGTTGTTCTTAAGTTCCCGGGTGTAGTCTACTGGCTTCAGTTGGTTGGAGAAGTCTGAGTCCTCGTACTGCTTCATGCGTGGTAGAGGAGCTGCACGGATCTTATCTGCGCCTCTGCCGCCGAGTCCAGTGCCCAGCACGGCGATGCCTCCTCCCCCAGAGAAGATTGGCTCAAGACAACACCAACGCATGTCCAACTTGGGAGGATCTCGGTGTGCTGGTGGTCCTGGGAGTCCGTTATTGAGGGTATCTTCCGAATCGGACGAGTCGTCATCGTGAGCACTCTCATTCATCAGGTTGGGTGAGCGAGTCGCGCCTGGCGCCCACCAAAATCGATTTCTCTCGGCCTTCTCTTCCTGTTCTCGCTCTTCTAGCGACGTGCTCGACCCAGACACCTGTCCAAGCGCACCGCCCAACGTCATGCTGTTTCCAAATGCCAGATTTGCAAAGTGCCTCGTCTTTGCTCGTTTTCGCGGTATTGGCCGATTGAAGGCGCAGCTTGCGCAGAGGGTCTTTCGGCAGCCCATGCAATGCATACGAACACTGCACGACTCACAGCGCTCCGAGATGACGTCGTTGCATTGTGCGCAACTGACGTTTTCCACGAAAATTGTGTGACTCTTCCTGGCGTGCGCTGCCACGTGCTTACCCTCTCCTGCAAAGTGCCCGTTCTCCGTACCCAAAGGCTCGCCATCTTGTCCCTCCTCGGCAATCTCCCACAGCCTGCCGTCTTGCTCGCCCAATCTCTTGGTGCCCTCCACTGGCCCTATACGGTTGCTCGATCGCCAGAGTCTGTCGAACGGTACCCACACCTCCATATTCTGTGGCGCTGCTCGCCCGGCGTGGTAGTCTTTCCTGCGGTAGCACCTCCCACCCGGTGACGGACACCATGCTGTATCTGTCCATATCCCAAGTTGGTGGCAAATCTCGATAAGCTGGTGCGTTGGGTCAGAGTCGGAGTCGCGGCGAACGAGCGAGGAGGGGAGGTAAGGTCTTCGACGATGGTGTCGACAGCGGTATGTGTAGAGGCTCTTCAGGGCCAGTTGGTTGCGCATCCATGGAGCATCCTTCAGCGTGTAGGGCTCCAGAAAGGGCACGATGTGGTACTTGATCGAGACGTTCTTGCAGCCACGAACTGACAGGTGCTGGAGCGTGTCGATGCGTGGCGCAAGCACACTGCCTACAAGCGCTATTCCTGTCACAGCCGTGTTGCAGAGGTCCAGGCTAGTTAGTCGTGTCCCGTTGGGCGCTATGATCTGCTTGAGGAGGGCATCGAACGAATATGCCTTTGACTGACGCTCCCTGCCGTCAGGCGTCTCGTTGCCTGGTGAGCCTACTGTGACGGCAGGCTGGGGCAGCCGGAAGGACAATGTCTTCCATGCTAGCGGGTACCTTCGCAGGAAGTCACGCAGATGCCGTGATGTGTGGTAGAGTTCGAGGAGGGTGGCGGTGGGGAGCTGCGAAAGAAGTGATTCAAGAACAGGCGGGTAGGTGGTGATGATGGATTCAAACAAGCTGAGCGCGCGCTCCTCCCCCTTCTCTTCTATTGCGGTAGCTGTGGAGGTTGTCGTCGATGTTGTTGCTGTATCTGATGTTTTTGGGGTAGTATGTGACCCTCCCTGTGGCTCGCAGTCCCAGAAGAGGTCCGTCTGGCTCTGTTGCTGAAGGCTCATGCTTCCGGTGTGGAGAAGGCCAAATCGATCAGCAAATGCGCTCCCTGCAAGGCAGTCTTCGCGACGTAAAGTGCACGGGGACATGCACGAGAGACATGCAGAAGCACAGTTGAGGCGTCGTAGCGCCGATATAGGTGAGGTGAGCGCGTGAGCGCAAGAGCGTGTAGGGAGGCGGAGCGTGGTCGTGTGCGTCCCTTAGAGAGCGTTGGCGGCGACTGGGTGTTAGCCCACTCTGCAGATCACGACGCACAGCCAGCCGTCCACCCCGGAGTGTCCGCCTACCTTGACCGCGAATGAAAGAATTGCTCCGCAGAAAGTTACTTTACTTGTTCGATCTTTTCCCACCTGCAGTCTTGTGGCTAGATCGGTTTGTCTTAAGCAGTCTAAGATGAGACGGCTAGTGTTCGGACGTTCAGCCTCCAACATGGTGAGTCTACCTAAATGGCCCGCCAGTCATACGCCAGCACATGAAAGCGCGCTAACTCAAACGGGCGGCGGCAGCCTTGCATACTGTTTTGGACTAGTGTCCGTTGGTGGATAGAAACACCCCTTAATGTTCAAGTAATTGTTATCAGTGCTTTCACTCATGCATCACGATGAAAATTTTCTGGATCACAGCGTATCAGTGGCATGTAGCGCTTGTGATGTAACATCGTCAGCCTCTTTGTTCATTCGCCACGTTCTCGGATATCGTATTCCAAAAGAGCTAAGAATGCAAACTAGAAGGTGTAACTTCATGCACCGAACGCCTTGCTAAACTTTCTGCAATGGAGGCATGTCGCGCGCTTGTTTGCTGCTACGCATGCATGCCAGTAACGCTGAAATTCTATCTTTGTGAGATCCAGATTCCTTGGTGTTGTTTTTGCTCTTGTCGAGGTGATGGCTTTGCTCAGAACACCCAATTGCCCTCGGTGTCCCTGTCCTCAAGCCCATCAAACAACACCATGTCCCAGTCAAGATCCCTTTCGTAGCCTTCCTTCATAGGCGGCCATAGGGCGTTGCTCACAAAAGAGAATACTGGAAGATGATGCCCGGTCGCGTTCATCTTCTTGCCTGTATCAGACCCGAGATCGAACAGCGGCCTAATAGGCAGCTTCTTGTATTCAAGCTCTACGGTACCGAAAAAGGGTATGGTCAATCGTGTTTTACCTGCAGCTTGCCTACTCGGATCCAGAGATGACAGCATCTTCTTCAGCAAAGTGGCACTGCGTGCTGCGATCTTCTCACGAGGCGAGGCCTTTGCCAGCTTCTCCATTTCGCCAATCAGACGACAGATCATGGCAAAGTCGGTTCCTTTGGTTTTCTGTACCTCACTCTTCTCTTTCATGGCTAGCTCGATAACAATGTCTAATGCAAGTGTGACGGCAGCAATGAATACACCAATCTCGCCGAAGCGGCAGCATGCTTGTGTGATGCTGGCATTGCGGAGAGCAAACCACCTCATCAGTATGTTGCGACTGGCTTGCAGAGCCGTGACTTTGGAGAACTCATACCGGCTTTCGTGAGGAGCTCGCAGTAGGTACGGCAGGTGGACGAAAATCTTCATTTCGAAGTGCCACATCTGTACCATGAGTCTTTCTAGTGCTGCGAATGACTCCGGGGAGCGTGCCGTGGATGGGATATTTGGCACGTCCCAGAAATCTGCAGGCATTTCCCGCATGTTCGACTCCAGTTTCTCGTCGAGTGAGAGTGCCTTGGCGTAGGACTGTGGTGTGACGTCACGCTCGAGGTCGGCTACCTCTCTGCTCAAGGCATTGATCTTCGCACGGTGTATGACTTGCAAATCAGCTTCGTGTGAGACTGGAACATCATCTGCTCCAAACGGTAGACGGAGGTGCAACCCCAAGTACCGGTCCAGATCAACGAGACAACGCCAAAGGGTCTTCGCGTTGCTAACTGCCGGTATTGGTGGGTCCAAGTCGGGTTGTATTACAATCCGATGGAAGCCCATGAGATGCGCTAGGTTCATGGCACGTCGGACTACCAGCCAAGATTGACGAAGATTAGCGTTGCTCATATGGTAGAGAGAAAGCAACATCAGACACTCCAAACCATGTAGCGTAAGCATGTTTTCGTCTGCATTTGTTACTAGGGAGGTTACGTTGGCAACATAGTTCTGCACTGTAGCATCCAGGGACCAGATGTTTGTGAGGCGAGACTGCTCGAATCCGGGCGGTAGTGAGCTGATGCATATTGCCAAATGCAGGAGCGTGCGAGCTACAATGATCGAGCGCTCTTGGGCCACCGCAGTCATGTCCAGCGCATACGACTGCTCATCTCTATCAACATAAATGTCTTGAGAGGCACTGTAGACACCTTTCAGGATCATCCAGCCGTTAGAGGACTCGAAAATAATATCAGCATCATGCTGCGAGGGAAGTAGTGCCACTAGAGATCTATGGACCACATCATGAGCCGAAGGGTGAGCGTTCTTTGAATCATCGACCGTTGTTCGAACAGACGGCGCAGATTTCCAGGTCTGGGCACCAAACTGACCCTCAAATAAGCTTTGTGGGAGAAAGACACGGAGAACGTAAACTTACGATTCCTTCTCCAATGGTTGAGAAGCTTCGCGCATCGTTTGAAGAAACGGGTAAAGATAGCCTGGACTGAGTATCCGAGGAGCTGACCAACGTTGGGCTTTGCGGGTTGTCTGAATGAGTAACAGCCGAGTTTCTGCGACATACGAATCTCTCAAAGAGCTGCTCGAGCTTCCCTAGTCGTTCTCCGATATGTAAATGGCACGGGTCTTCCTGGTCCACCCGATCCGATCCGGGAATGTTCATACTGGTGTAGACACTGACGTCTGTTTGGCTAGAGTTCGAATTGGTCTTTATTTTCTTGCCTTAAAACTGATGTTAGTTTTTGACCGAGTCGAAATGCCAATCACGGTCTTGTTCTCACATTCCCGACAAGCCCGTTTCAGACCTTTCAGTGGTCTCTTATTTCCAATATACGTCGATGAGTGTTTAGACTCCATCGTGGGTTAGTATCTTATCTCTGGAAACAATTTTTTTAAAACACCTTGACCCACTTGCAGATCGATACATAACAAGTGTGAGGAGGCATGCCGCTTTCATAGTGGGATGCGTGTTGTGTGTATGGCAAATGCTGAGGTGTGCAGTTGTGGAGATAGCCCGTCAGGATTCGCCCGAGGCCTCGTCCGTACTTCCATCAGCTTGGCGCGTTGTACCAAACCAGTTGTCGTCAGACCCTGCATGGATCTACAGATGGTCCTAACACAGCATCTCCTCGGCCCACAATGTTTAAATCGGTAAGATAGCAACAGCTCTTGTCAATGATTTATGTTCTGTCCAACCCCAGAATTCCTTACTGAATAATTCTGCAACTTCTCTTTGCATCTTTTACCAGTGTCGTTGGCATGAAGCGACGCAGACCGCGACCCGGCCTTTGCCACGCGGTTCGGCATTTACTAACTCCGCTCGCACGAAGCGTACTTATTAAACCAACCGGCAACTGGACCTCATCACAAATGCGCAACCTTTTCTATCTTACAAAGATGACATTCTAAAATGATTCCAGCAGGTGAAACAGGCCGTATCAGAGGTGAGACTTTGATCGGCTGCTCTGCAACCCAGTAATGACATCGGCGATCGCAAGGTTTGAACGCCCCTTGCCTGATCTGACAGAGCACACCAATATGAAAGTTTTAGTGTTGAAGGGCTTGAGAGCTATCCAAACGACGTAGCTGTGGAGTTTGTTGGCTCTGACAGATGCATCTGGTAATTTGAATGTACCGCTGCAAAGCATGCTGCAGCATTAATATTGGCTGGGTGCATGACCATAACCGCTGGAGAGATAACCTCGGGACATGACTATCCATGAGCGTTCACGAGTGCCATTGCTCTGAATCCCGTTAGTCGGGGCAAGGGTTTCTAGATACGTGCATCCGAGCGGTGCGACGGTTGAACACGATGGAAAGAAGCCATTGTGCAAGTACTCGTTGAAAAGAGACCACGGCGTGCGCCGGTAGCCCTACACTCAATTGCACAATCTGTAGTACGCGGATAATCGCCTGCAGCATTGACTCTCGCTGCATGGTCAGGATAAGACGCTATTGATTCGATTTGCCAATGAACCGATACGCGACTGCTTATGGGAAACAACCATGGCACGTCCAGGCAGCGTCATCTAATAAAGAAGCTACGTTGGAGAGACAGTAGTGATGTTCGCTGGCTCTCCGGGCTCTCTTTTGGACCGGACGAACTTGCTCCCGTTTTGATTGGCACGGCGACGAGCGGCAGCGACCAACTTCTGTTGTCTATAGCATTATCATAACGAACAGGTAAGCTAGCCAAGGTACAGCAAGGTCAGCCAAGGTGCTGGTTAGCGAAGAGTGGTTGGAAGGTCGTGCCAAGATGGCTCAATGTCAGTCCTTGTTGTTTCGATTGTTTCGATTGTTTCGATGCGTTGACAGCCCCACGCTGGAATCCTGGTATACCTCATAACGCCGTGCCGATGCAATTTTCCTTGCCAAGCCTTTAAGCATACATATCATCGTACTCCTCCTCATCGTCCTCGACAGGTGGTGGGGGCGGTTGTTTCTTCTTGAGCAACTCCTTGCGATCGAGTGGACAAGTTGAGTTTAGCTTCAGCCAGGGTCTTATGCAATCCAAGTCAAAGAGGTGGTCGTTGTGGCAAGGCAGTCGCACTACGAGCGGATATTCGTCTGTTCCGCGCCCCGAATCAGCTGAGCTCTCAAATCCTTAGGCCACGCTGGTCACTTACCCTCCAAGAATGGATTGACACAAATAGGGCATGTATCTGTAGACTTGAGTGATTTGGTTGGCACCCTCTCGAGCTCGTCCAGAAAGCTATCAGGACAGCCCTTGAGCTCTGATGGCGGGTCGTCTGCATTCTGCCTAAGCACCTCGATCATGTTTGCCAGCAAGTCAGTCTCTCCGCTGTTCTCGTCCGCAGGTTGTCCGCGCATCATCTCGAAAGCATTTGCAAGCAAGCGAAATGCCGCAGCCATATTCTCTGGCTGTGGAAGCGCATGCGCATTGGTGTGAGCATTGGGGTCGGAGGTATCGACAAGCTCGAGTTGCGAGAAAAAGGTCGAGAGATCAGGCCGACGGGGAGGATGTTGCGCCGTTTCATCCTTGGTAGAGATGTTGTGTTCAACTGCAACCATTTCAGCCCCTTACAAAACTTTCATTTTGTGCATATAAAGCTCACCTTCGTAGCCAGACATGTTTGCGGCGAGGTTTTGTCGTAGACTTCGAGTGCTGTCTTCAAAAGGACATGTAGTTGCGGAACGCGTCCTCATTGGTGCCTGTTGCAATCGAGACATGAGGCGCTAGCGCGGGGTTACACCAGCCACAGTACTTGCGCCACACTATGATACCGAGCTTTACCCGGCACTGCGTCACGCGCGCGGCGAAACCGACGCTTACACCGAGATCTTGAGATGTACGACACGACAGCTCGTGTGCGTAAGCGGTCGCATCTGACTACATCAGAAGATCACCTGTGCTGCCGGTAGTGTTTGCTCCTGATGGTGTGTGTGTATGTGAGAGAGAAAGAGAGAGAGAGAGAGAGAATGCTCGAGGATATGTTAGCGCTTGCCTCAACGATGAACATACTCCAGAGTTGACGGAGAAATGATCTTCGTCTGCAAGACTGCTACATTGCAACAGTCAATGTAACGATAACCATACAATTTGCCGCTGTCGATGGTTGTGGACCGGCTCCACCAGATGGCCAGACTTGTCTTGCACAGCCACTACTTTCACTTTTCGTCACCGTCCCGCACACCTCCTGAAGAGATAATCGCATTCGACGCGCCTCCCTACGGGGCAGTGTGATTGAGCGGCAAAGTGCTCCCCGTAAACAAAAAGCCACAAAGGGTCACTATTGTGTGAGAACAGCGTCCTACCAGCTCATCTGTACATAAGGTGCCTCATTCTTGGTCTTCATTTCCAGACTGCCACAAAACTTAACTTGTGTTGCATTCAACCGCCTCGACAGAAGCCCTCCTGACCACTCCAACAAAAAAATCAATGTCGCTACTCGTTATGTCTACAACACCTACTTCTGCAGTCGACAGATTATCGCCAGGATGGATTAGTCGTTCCTTCTCGCGGCGGAAATCGCCAGACTCAAGACCAGCAACGTCAAATAGCCAGCTGTCACAGCAACCAACATCGCGCAGGTCCAGCAACAGCAATAGCTCGAGAAGATCAAGCAAATCTGGAAGCCAGGCGATCCGTGGGGTGGTGAATAGACTACGCTCAGCATCCAATGCCAGCATATCCAAAGAACAGAATCGAGAGTTGGATTTCAAAGACATAGATGATTGGTTTATCGGGTTTCAGAGGTACAACCAGCTTGTGACCAAAAAGACCTCGCCCGAGCAATCTCACACATCTCCAGAGTTCGTCAAGGCTTCGAGACAGCTAACAAAGAAATGTGGCGGCAACTTCATACATGGCCTTCCGGAAGCTCTCTTTGATTTCTCCCTCCTTTGGTGTCCTGCCGATGGTTCAACATCCAGGAATGACAACGAGCCCTCCTGGAGCTGGACTTCCCATACCGGGCCCGTCAACTTCCCATTCGACCCAACGAGCTGTCCAGACACATATACCACGCCTCGCAGCACCGGTGAAACCTTCCGCTCCGAAATCCAGAACTTCCATATTGGACCTCGATCCACACCCTACACGGTCCGGCGCGACAAGCACAGCTCTATGCGCATCCGCTATCCGCCCTACTTCCATGCCCCGCGAGGCGTAGACCCCAAAATCGAAAGCTCTATACTCCGTTTCACAGCACGGACCATCCCTGCAGACGGCTTCACAGCCTCACAGCTCCACTACTCTGGATCAGAAATCCCTTGTTCTCAGCTCATGTCTCCGAGTGGTCAACACTGCGGTGTTCTGATGTCCCACGAGTCCAGCATCTCGGCACCACACTACCATGGACCTTACGAGTTCGTCCTGCTGAGCCGCAACAGGCGCGTTGACCCCGCTGAGCATACGCGTCAACCGCGAATAGACACTATGCATCCGCCTGGCACGCCAATCTGGGACAGGGGGAGGTTTGTGTGGGACGAAGTGGTTGTGGATTTCGATGAGAAAGTTTTTGAGAATGGCGAGTGGAAAATGCTCAACGTTATGCTGATACGCTGGGACGAGGCGCGTGGCCAGGCGGAGCGGGTGGCTGTGGGGAGAATACACGAAGATGCTTGGAATGAGCTCAGACCGCAAAATAAGGATATTACCATGGGGTGATGGATGGCCCATCGAAATGGCCATAGCCCTACTCTTAGTTTCTTCGTTTCGTGTTTCATAATTCCCCATAGTAAATGATTTGTTCAGAAGTGAAGGAGAGGCATCTTGTTCAGAGTCCGGTAGCGTATCTTCATGATTGTGGATTTTCATGCTCATACGTAGCGGGCAATGTGTACGGCTGGTTGGATTGATCTTGTAGATTGGCGAGCACAGGCTTCAAGCATGGACTGCAGAGGTCTCGGCCATTGGAAAATCAAATCATGCAATTCTACTTCTGCCCCTTCTCTAGCTTCTCTACCGCCTCGTCGATCTTCTTGAAGCTCCAACTCGACCAAAAGCTGGGGTAACAGAACGGTCTGAGATCGAAGCGGTTGTCTTCTGGCGAGTAGTCCTCCATGTGCAGACTCGGCGTGATGGTAGTCATCTTATGCCTGTTAATCGCCCAGTAGTGGTAAAACCGCTTCACCTTGTCCGCCACCACACGCGGCTCGTGCAGGTCTTTCCATTCATGCACGAGCCGCTGGAACATGCCATAAGGGCCAAGTTTTTGACTCTTACGTAGACGCCCGAATACGCTGAGCTCGGCGTACGACATGCCCATGTCTACCTCGTCGCTCTGCACGTAGTCTTCAGTAAGCGGCTCAAGTTCGGCCGTGGGCGTTGCGTCAAGGAATTCCCGCAGGATGGGGAGGGAGAGATGTGTTTCTGCCCACGCGATAAAGCGCTTGAGGTCCGTTTTGGAGATTCCCCCGATCGGGTTGATGTCTGCAGAGCTGCAGTCGTATTTTGTAAAGTAGCCGCGCAGTGCTTCGTCGACATTTGCAGAGCCCAGAACTAGCAGAGAGCCGCCGTTGGGACGCTGGCGGACGGTAGGTAAGAGCTGCGCGAACACGTAGGAAAGAACCATGCGTGAGCGGGCTTGAATGTTTTGAAGTGCGAGGTTTTCGGCGTGTGTGCCGCCATGGACTTTGAAGGCGGGCTCGTGGCCGGTGGCTTTGGTCAGGACGCCCTTGAAGGCTTCAAAGATTGAGTCAATGTCAAGGTCAGTGTGTTGTGCTCCAATGTCGTGAGACAAACGTTCGGCCCGGCTGCGCGTTTCTTTAGAGGATTGCTGAGACATGCCCATGAAGACCGAGGAGAACACTTTAGAGCAGAGCTCCTGAGGAGATTTTGGTAGCCAGCCTTCTGCTTCGCCGGGCCCTGCGATGCGCTGGATATCTGCTTTGACTTGCTCGTTGCCGGCTTGCAAGGCCTTAAATGCGACGTTGCACATGCCGTAGACAAGCACTGCTGTCGAACAACTGTCGATACCACCGGAGAGTGGGATCAAGTAGCCCGCTTGGTTAGAGCGCCGCAAATAATCCCACAGGAAGCACGATCCGCTCAAGTATATTTCCTCCTCTGGTTCATGTACCTTCAGCTCTTGGCGAGGGCTTGGAGCCAGGTTAGGGTCGTATTCATCCTCACCCTTGCCGATGTGGAAAGGGGTCTCGACACGCTGGTAGGTAGGTGCGGCCAGAGCTTGGATGCCTCTCGATGGGGTGCAGCGGTAGGACCTGACGTCTTCGATGTCGACTGTAGCCACGCAGACCTCGACATCGTTGAGGCTGAACTGGGACGTCTGCTGAACAATTTCTCCGTTGATGATGATCATTGCGCAGCCGTCATAATAGAGTCGATCGCCGTCCATGCCCTGCTGATTGGAGTAGAGGTAGACACCGCCAGACTTCCGTGTAGCCTCCTGGATGAGGCTGATTCGCGTGTTGAGCTTCCTGAGAGAGTGGTGGGAACCACTCGAGTTGGTGATCACCTCTACACCGTTCAGCGACATGGCCAAATGGGGCGACAGAGGCGTGAAGAGTTCCTCGCAAGTCTCCATCCCAATGCACGTGTCTGGCGTTGAGAGCACCATGTCTCCGATTGGTACCTTGGTCGACCCCTGTATCTTTTGGATGAACTGGGGCAGATAGTACTCTTCATGGTGCTGTGGGCGATTCCACGGGATGAAGTGCCTCATCTCTCTATAGTTTCCATCGTTGGCAAGGTAGAGTTTAGGCCGAATGAACAAGATCTTCCCGTCCAGGATGATGACACGGCAGTTGTACCTGTTGTTGCGATGCATGATGGGCATGCCAATATCGGCAATGATGCCGTGTATTGACTCATCCTGCAAGATGATGGCGAGCTGCTCCCATGCATGGAGAAAGGTGTCACCCTCAAGGAAGTGATCCAGCAGGCCGTAACCGGTGATTTCCAGCCTATGAAGACATTAGTGCTGTTCTGACGCTTCTTGCTGAAAACCCATACTCTGGCCCCTGGACATGATTAGTGGTGTTCCTTGAAGCCGAGATTCTCCTCATATACCGTTCGAAAGCCAGCACCACGCTCTTTGGCGATTTTGATACTCTCTACGATTCTCTTGCGGTTTCCCTCCCAGTCGAGAACCCACTGGTTCAGATTGCAGCACGCAAACGTCAGAAGTCGCCCTATGCATGAATCAGCTTACGAGTACCCAGATTCCTCAGTCACCGGCCTGCCTACCCATCTTCGAGCCCTTGAAGCAGCCACTGGTGTAATACGGAACAGGAAGCCTCGATACGGGAAAGTGGTAGCTGCAATGGTCGAGCTCTCTGAATGGGATAGGTGGGGTGGTACGCAGTTGCCCTGTGCGGCAAGCGGAAGCGGCTCAACAGCTAAATCTCTTGGCGCTTACCGCGAAACCTTACGGCCAACAGCAGCTATGATCTGCAACTGCAAATCTCTTTACAACGCGCAGAGGAAGTCCTCGAGGGATCCTCTGTATTGGAAACCGCCTCGTGTTGTAGCGCAATTGCAGTGTAGCGTGATTGCAGTGCATTACGATTGCCGTGGGGCGCGATTGCCGTGTAGCCTGCCAGACGCTTTTACACAGAACCCTGTCTGTAAGTCTTATTGTGCAAGCCTTAAGAACTGGACTTTAGATGTGAATGCAACTTCTAACAAGGGCAGCATTATGATCACACAGACGCTTCCTTACGAATTTGGCGCTTTCCTGACGTAAGGCGACCTATGCAAAGCAACTTTTTTTATATGTCATGATCTGATGCGCCGGGCCTGTGCAACGACCGCTCTCAGCCTACTGGTTGGTGCCATCTCGAAAGTGCGTTGGCACGGTTGTGATTTGTGTCCTCCGTCTCCCCTCTCCACCCCACTAAGGCGGACCCTGCGTCTGATTGCTTGTGTGCCCACCTCTTATCACGGCCATATCCCAAAATACCTTGTTGTTACGACCTCGCTGTTCTGGCCACACATAACTCAAACACAGAGCATGGTTACGCATTCTGGCCGCTGCTCGCCACTGTTTAGTTTTCCTATGATTTGAGGTGGCACGAAAGAGTTCATTGCGATGGTTGACTCCAAGTCTCACCACGATCCCGCGAGTGCTCGCCTTTCTGGCTCTCTGGCGAAATCGCGAAAGAAAACCATGGAGCATCCAGAACTCGCAAAGGAACGCGAATTCTACAGGTCAGCGGCGAAGAGTATGTATCCACGGCGTTTCCAGAGCTAACGTGATGTCCTAGGTACTATCCACAACGCGCCACTTCCAACGAGGGTCTCAGCCGCCAGCCATCACCCACTTTTATACATGAAACGCCGCCTCGATCTCTCCCTCCTAGCCGTGGACTTGGGATCGCGCTCGAGAGCGAACCAAAGCCTTCAGAGGACAAGGCATTAACTGCATTCGCGCAGCTTGGAGCTCTGCGACTCAACGCGCGGCGATGTCTAATCTCCTTCTTCGACCGTCGCAACTGTTACATCTTGGCTGAGGCTACCAGAACCACTTCTTTAAATACAGGTCAACCTGAGTTCAGTGAGGATAAGCTGTATTGGGGCAACACGATATTTCCAAAAGAAAAGAGCATTTGCTACTACACCGTCAACCTTTCGACAGATCGTCCTGGCTTGCCATTCGATGACGCTACCGGCACACCCTCGCTTGTGGTCAACGATCTGGCAGCAGACCGCCGCTTCCAGTACTATGCATCGGTTGCAGGCGACCCTAAGTCTCGGTTCTATGCAGGAGTTCCAATCCGCAGCCCAAGCGGGCACAACATTGGTACGTATTGCGTTCTAGACGACAAGCCTCGAAACGGCCTTTCCGTCCACCAACTGGATTTTCTCAAGGATATGGCTGGCACAGTAATGCGCCACTTGGAGATGACGCGGGCGACTGAGGATCATCGCCGAGGAAAGATTATGGTTAAGAGCTTGGGATCGTTTGCTGAGGGTAAAAGCGGGCTGGAGGATTGGTGGCAGGACCCTTGGGACACACCGCTATCGGCTGGTTTGTCGGAGACTCCTCTTCAACGACATCGGCCAGCCGCGCTCTCGAATGCTGATAAGGAGCCGTTCTTCATCGACCGAAATGATAGTGCTATTTCAAGCGTAAGGAGCCCAACGAATACAGAAACATCCAGCACCCGCCCCATGAGCAGTGTCGTTACCCCCGCTTCTGAACTTGGACCAGAACCACGACCACCAGAGACAGCGACCAAGAATTCTTCTTCCTCACAGAATGATCAGAAGAGTAAGATCGCGCCTGAGGTTCAGGCTGCTTTCAGTAGGGCATCGAACATGATTGTGGATGCAATCGAAGCCGACGGTGTGGCCTTCTTCGACGCTAAGATCAGCACCTTTGGTGGGCTTGTGGACGACGACTTCTTCTCCGAGCAGCTGCCAGAGCCAGACAAGCCGTGCGTTCTCTTAGGTTCTGCTTTGAGCAAGAACAACAGAGATTCAACCAACCCCTGCGACATGCAACACTCCATGTCCGAAAGCGTACTGCGACATTTGCTTCGGTCTTACTCACATGGTCAGATCTTTAACTTTGACGACGACGCCACTACTCCAGCAATCAACTCCCCTTCAGGAAACGGTGATGTAGAGGTGTCGGATGGCTTCCCGTTCAACATCTCACGAAAGTCAGAATCCACAAGAAGTCAAGACGACGAAAATTTCTTGCGAAGTGCATTCCCAAAAGCGAAGAGTCTGGTACTGTACCCGCTGTGGGACTCGCATCGCGATCGATGGTATGCCAGCGCGGTCATTTGGAGCTCGGACCCTATGCGTGTCTTCACTAGCGAACAGGAATTGAGTTTCCTTGCAGCCTTCAGCAACTCGGTCATGGCTGAGGTTGCACGGCTGGATACTAAACTCGCAGACGCCGCTAAGGCCGACTTCATCTCGTCCATTAGCCACGAGCTCCGCTCCCCACTTCACGGTATTTTGGGTATGACGGATTTGCTTAAAGACACAGCTATCGATAGCCAACAGAACAGCCATGTGCAGACAATCGAGACGTGTGGGAAAACGCTACTTGAAACTATTAACCATGTGCTGGACTTTGCCAAGATCAACAATCTGACACGAGGAACATCGAAGAAGTCGAAGAAACGCACTCAAAGCGCAAGACACATAATCAGTCCCGGACAAGGCCACACAAATGATATCATGACGCTGATCAACGACGTTGACATGAGTGTCCTTGCAGAAGACGTTGTAGAAAGCGTTTTTGCAGGCTACACGTACGCAAAGACATCCGCTCAAACTTACGAGCTCAGTTACCGCAAGAAGGAGACCCTCCCCATGACGCTTATTCTCGACATCAACCAAAGCGAGAATTACGTCTTCCGCACGCAGCCAGGTGCATGGCGACGCGTCATTATGAACTTGTTCGGAAACGCTCTCAAGTACACCCCTGCCGGCTACATCAAGGTTAAGCTCCAGGTGATGCCAAAGATCAGCCCTACGGAAGAGTATCGCGATTTTCGTTTCACGGTCACTGACAGTGGCATTGGTATGTCTGAAGACTACATCAACAACAGGCTGTTTCACTCTTTTGCACAAGAGAATCCCTTGAGTCAGGGGACTGGTCTGGGTCTGAGTATCGTAAAGCAGATTGTAGAGTCTCTGGGAGGTGAGGTTGAGGTCACAAGTGAAAAGGGCCGGGGAACAAAGTTTACAGTATCCTGTCCTCTTAAAGAGTCTGTTATGTCGCCCTCGTTCTGTCCTACAGAGCCAGAGCAAGAGAAGGAGAGACATTTACGAAAGGTCGGTAAGCGCACGGAGGGTATGCGGGTATGTTTCAAGGGCTTCGATGAGGAGGAAGAGTACGTTGTGAAGAGCTTAAAGGGCAAGACTGCTTCTAAGCTGTCCATGAAAGCGCTTGACAGCCTGTGCACTGACTGGTTTGGTATGAAGACTTGCGCCAATGGACCCTGTACAGTGGAGCCAGATCTTATCATTGCTACCGAATCTGTTGCGAAGACGCTACGTGCTCAACATAGCCAGGGACCTAACAAAGCCAATCACCCACCGGTCATCGTTGTCTGTCAGGGTGCAGCATCCGCTCAATCTACTACTGCAATCACGGTGCCAGGTGTAATCTTTGAATGTATCGGTCAGCCTGTCGGGCCTCACAAGATGGCAAAAGCCCTATCGTCCTGCCTCGACCGACACGCGAACCGATTGATTGACCAGGTGCACGATACCGAGGCTACATTGCAGAAAGTTACTCAGCTTAGTCTGAAGGAGAACACGCCGGCACAAAGTCCAGATGTGCTCACGCATCTCGTCGACCAGTCTCGGCCTGCCCTTACTTCGACGATTAGCGCTCCTGAAGTGCGGTCGGTTCATTCGAGTCCGGTGAAGAAATCAATGTACTCGACACCCTCGCGGCCCCTGAACTGTCTTGCAGTGGATGACAATCCCATCAACCTGCGGTTGCTGCGAACATTCATCGACAAACTTGGACATCGCCATGTCCTCGCGGTCAATGGTCTTGAGGCACTGGATACGTACAAATCGGCGCAGAATCAGTCAATGGTTACAGGGTCAGCTACCCAAGCCCACAAAGTGCCCGCGAAGGCTGCAGCTGCCGACATGACCGCCCGCATTGATGTGATCCTTATGGACATCAACATGCCTGAGATGGACGGCCTCGAAGCAACCCGCCAGATCCGTGCGCACGAAATCCGCAATGGACTGTCACCCGTCACCATCATCGCACTCACGGGCGTTGCTAGCACCGAAACGCAGCAGGAAGCCAATTCGAGTGGTGTCAATCTGTTCTTGATCAAGCCGGTGCGTCTTGCCGATCTAGAAGTCGTACTCAAGGGCGTTGTCACAGGACAAGAAAGGGCGGAGCTCGACGCGAAGCAAGAGCGGGAGAAAGAGAACCAAACGCAACTTTCTAGCCACACACACTCTCGTTCGCAGTCGCTACAGCAGCCGCAGACGAAGACACATACATCAGAGATACGAGCGGAGCAGGGTGCGTTGAAGAATGAGAAAGGGGCACAGGAGAGTAGTATGAGTGTAAAGGAGGTCAAATGACTCGCAGTATTTGCACTCACAGCCGTGATTTTCGGTATTTGGACAAGGAGGCCTCGATGATGATTGGTGTGAAACAAGGCGTTATACCCATTTCTTTACGACGATGGTGGAGGGATCAGCGTGCTGCATAATGGCTCAGACACTGGCATAGCATAGTATGGCGTTATACCTACGATAAGTGAATTTTAGATTTTTTTTTAGATTTTCTGCATGAAAGTTCAAATCAACATCAATGACATAACACGGCTTCTCATGCAACGGACGTGGTGGTTAGACGCAAACTGCCAAAAGTCACACTGACATTACTTCTTCACGCCATGCTCGGAAAACTTGACTGCGTTCTTGGGCACATGTTACTGACAAGACAAAACTAGCCACCTAAAAACGACATAGGGAAAGGCTTTGTGGGCAAAGAACCGTAGACGAGCTTTTTTTCTCATATAGATTAATTATTGCTCCACGTATGCTTGATCAGCATCGAACAGGGGTTGCTCAAAACGATGTGTCAATTGATATTTTCTTTCAATCTGTGGCTATCTGTGGAAGAGAGAGATGGTATACAAAGAAATGACTGTGTGGCCGGAGAGTTTATAATGCTATTAAATCAATACACCGCCTAACCTGTATGAATGAAACGTCACTCCAACGCAGTATACAAAAAGTGTCCAACAGGGCAAGTCTAGTTCTGCTGCACAAACCCATCGCGCATGAACCTATGAAAGAACTCGTGAAGCTGAGGGCCCATGACGGCGAAGACCTCGAACAGAAGAACATGTACGACAACAAAGACGGCCATTGTCATGATAGCCCCAATCTTGACGTATAGTTTCAAGACACGGCGACGGGCCTCCCAGTTGAAGCTGCGCCAAGCATCGAGGAAGCCAATCCTGCCACTGCCACCGAACATCTGACTGACAACCTTGCCGCCAAAGGTGCGGTCAAAGGGTACAATCGTGTCCTGGTCTTCAGGGAGGATCGAAGACTCAATGCGGATCTGAGTTACAGCAGCGGGAAGGCAGAGAAAGATGGTGGTGCAGATACCAAAGATGTAAGTAGCAAAGATGCGAACGGCAAGGCAGACCCACTGCCTCTTGGTGTACTGCTCGAAGTTGTCCTGGTCCAGTGTGTGAAGACCGAGGAGAATCGCAACACCGCCGGTCAGGTACAGGCTGACGTAGGGCATGGCGGCGGAGATGGCAGCCGCAGGGGCGAGCACCTTCCACTGAGACTTGCTGGGGACGCGCTGCCAGAAAGTGGCCTCAGAGGGCATGGAAACAACCTTGTGTGTCCATGCTGCGTGCAAGTTGGCAACGGCCGCGCCGGCGAGACCGCTGACAAGGATAGCCTGTCCAGGGAGAGCAGTTGGGAAGAGGGAGAGGAAGAAAGCCGAGAAGAAGTTAACAGCAAGGGCAAAGGCTATAGAATACAATGCGTGAATCTTGAAGCCCCTGAAGTGGGCGAAGCGGCCGGCGTTGGCGACGACATGCTTGATAGTGCCACGGATGCTGGAGGTGATGGGCTTCTGGTGGACAAGAGTGATGGTAGGGCAAGTCTCGAGGAGACTCTCTTTCTCGTCTTTGCTGGCGGGCTCCTCAGAGGGGGAGATTGTGATGGCAGCGTGTGGGGTTTCGACCATGCAAAGAGTAGCGACGACTTCTCTGAGCATATAAGACAACTAGAGCGACAAGGTCAGCATTTCCAGGAGGTTCCTAGGTTCAGGAGACGAGGCTGGGTACTCACTAGACTCATGGCGATGATGGCCACATAGAAGCTGACACCCAGGAGCACTACGCCCCACACAGGTACCTCAATATGCTCAGAATGGTCTCTGTGGTCCCCAGATACAGCGCGCTTGAGCAACCCAACGGTTGTAGGGTGGGAAACGGCACGACGAACGGCGTCGATGATTTCCTTGCCGCCTGCCGTGTAAAGGCCAGTGGCCACATCGAATTCGAGTAATTTGACCATACTGTCAGATGGTGTTGAAGCGAATAAACAAAGGGGAAAGAGTTGAAGGGGACAGTTGAGTTGTCACTTTGATATTCGGTTGACCAGCGGCGAAGTCTGGGCTATGCTGACGCAGGACGGATCGTGGTTGCCTAGCGTGCATTGGTGGTCGATCCTTATAGGTCTTAGCGCGTGCTAAGAATGGCTTTCCACTAGCCGTTACGTATCCTCCTTCACGGACGAACACGCGACACGAGGTCCGCTATTCCTGTAATAGTTGTCCCGACGGGGTAATCCCACGAGACCAATTCATCGACGTCTTGTTTAAGCTGCTGACTAAGGATTGGAGCAAAACCTATCCATCTTCAAAACTCTACGTCAGGTATTCATTCATGAGATGCAAGCAATAGGGATGTTCAGGGCGACAAGAGTTGGAAGATGATGTGTGATTACTACGCCAGGAACAGTATCTAACAGAAGCCAACTCCTCCCGAATGCCTGTGACTCATATGCCCTTGCTTCACACCATGCGGACCCGAACGTGCGAGTGAAAAAGTAGGGGAAAGGAGGAAGAAGTATATCAACGCTAAAGAAGATGACGGATCAGCTTTTAGGAGAAGAAAATGTACAAGCGCTGAATATGTCCAATCTGAACCGTTCGTAATTGTCGTAGAGAAACCGAGCGTAGGAATCGTCATCTGAGGTCGTCGTTAAGATGCATGTGCGAATGTGCTGATTGTGGATGGCCTCCAGCCGATAAATAACCGGCTGGGTGTTGCAGGACCAACGACCCGTGACTGGATAGAAGGCCGCTGTGCGTGCACCGCTGTCTGCAAAGACGCCTACAAAGCAGTCTGGGGAACCAGTGGAGGCTCCTGCTCGTGCCCTGTGGGGGCCTCGCTGTTGGACTCGCTCTTGAGCTCAGTCTTGGGAGCAGCGGGGAAGTCCGTCTTCTTGATCTCGGCCGAGGGAGAGCGGCCACGGTACTGGTTGATGGTCTCTTGGGCCTTGGTTGTGTACTGCTGGGTAAGACCCTGGACAGTCTGGGAAGCGTTGGCGGCGTGTTGGCTGGCAAGACCCTTGATCTGGGTAGCCTGCTGGCTGGCAAGGTTCTTGCCCTTCTCGAGCTGGGCGTCAATGACCTCCTTGTTCTGAATGTAGATGAGGGGGCCGAGGTAGGCGACGAGTGTAGTAATGAGAGCAAGGCCCCACATTGGAACGAACTGGTTTTCCGATATCAGCATTGAAACAGACACCGGCTTGCCGGACTGCTTACCTTGATGAGGAAGTAGGAGATTAGGGAAGCGAAGAAGGCAGCAATGGTAACGTAGACGTTCTCGGCGAAGACAATGCGCTGCGACTCGATGACGAAGAAATTGATGAGCTGCTCGACATCGTCAAGCAGGCGCTCAAGCGATGCCTTGGGGATAGTGAAGTATTGTCTCGGCCTGAACTGGGAAGTGAGACCCTTTCCAAGAGCAAGCTGACCAGCAACCTCTGCCGCAGCGGTGGTGCCGAGTACGACCCAGGTGAGTTTGAAGATGTAGCGGATCACATTCAGATAACGGGCGGCGAAGATGAAAATGATAGCAGCAGCGAAAGAGATACCGGTCGCCCGTGGGTTCTTCCAGCTCAAGAGGCGGTAGAACATGCTGTGGTAGTCTGCACACTGGTCAGCTGTATTGCCCAAACGCAGCACAGCATTGCTACTCACGCGTGAGGTTCTGGCCGGTGGCAGTCTTCTGGTCAGGAATCTGGCGGGAGCTGGCAAGGTCGGCAAATTCATCGCGGGTCTTTGCACCCTCCACTTTGGCCTGTTGGGCAACGGGTCCTACAAAATCAGTTTCTGTGTCGCTAGTGCGCAACTTGGGCATCTGTGTCGCGAGACCACGTTAGCTCTCATCTTTGACCTGGGCTTGGACGTGGGCGCTTATTGCACATACCTTACCGTTGAGGACTGTCTCCTTAGCACTCTGCACCGAGGGGTGGTTCTGGATGGAAGCCATTGTGTTCTGTGCTGCTGTGCGGTTGTCAGAGAAAGAAGTCAGTGTGGTGTGCGAGCCGCAGATAACACTGTCATAGGGCGTTAGTTCCAAGATTTAAAGCTCGGCTGCGGGCGGACACGGTTTGTCCCACTTACCTTACTCTCCAGAATGCTGTTCTTTGCGCCACCTGCAGTCTGCTGTGTCGAAGCCTGATTTGCATTTCCATTTACAGGTAGGGGCTGCGAGTGCTGGTCGGCAGGGGCAGACAAGTCAGCAAGATCAGAAAGATCTGTGTTGCTCAACTCGACACGCGGTGCTTCAGACATGGTTGAGGGTGTTTGTGGGTGAATTCGAGACGTGTAGAGCAGAGGGAATTAATGTGAGTTATGTGAAAGTTGAGTCTAAAGTCGAAGAGGCGAGACCCGTTTGTTCTTCTACGAAAAGGCAATGACGCTTTGGCCCTTGGTGCGCACACGACACACTGTTCCAGCTCCCGTCCAGGCACGTCATATCGCGTTCACACAAACAAATCATGGCGTGTCTCCAATGCTCCACAGAATTGTCGTCACTGCTACGAGCATTGAATATACACTTTGATGTGGCTTATGATGCTTTTCGTTTGGGCGTCCAAACTGGCCAGTCTGCGTGGCTAGCCAGCTTGCTGGGTTGCCTCTTATTGAAACTGTCGTGCCGCACCGCTTCTTGGATTGTGGGTTTTCATGTGAAAATTGAGGTTCCTCGATTATGACGCACTGACAGCCTCGCCTAACCAGCAGCAGGCCCAACAATCAGACACAACATGCGAGCTTTTGGCACAAAACCAGTTCCTTAGAGATGCCAGACAACCGAACCTCCCCCCCCCCTCCGTGTTGTTCCTCAGTGCCAGGTTTCAGCAAGACCTTGCGCAGATCCCCCTGTTGATGCTCTCATGGCCTGCGAATTGGTGGAGAGGCGAGACTTCAGGCGTCAAGGCGAAACTGTATAACTATTATCAATCTGTGCACAGAGACAAGTTGTTCAGAAACAACTCCTTGAGCATGCACGTCCACAGAAGATACGGAAGATGCGCAGCTCCAGCACAGGGTCTGCTTACTAAGATATGACAAAGAACATACGACAGCTGGGCACGTGCATATATCGTTATCGAGGTTTGGGGCACAGCCTACCGTACCATGTCTTCGGGAGAATCAGCGTGCTCAACATACTGTGAACAGAGCACCACAGATACCAGCTTTGCCTGTCCTGCACGTCTAGTATTCATGGCTATAATGTAAGGAGCGTGTGTTCATTAGGGTCATCATCGCGGTGTCTCGAGAGAACACAAAACATGCAACTGTGTCAGGTCTGCACAGAGGCTCCTGGAGCTCCGAGGACCCCTTATGGTCTGCTGGCTGTGGCGTCATCGTCTGAGATTGTCAGAACAAGATAAGGGCGTGCTTTGTGTTTCGCCGCAAGACTTCAGCTAGCTAACAGCTTTGCGATACTGCGCAAAGGCAGCAAATGCCTAATCAGATATCCAGTGGTCAGGGTAGCTGGACTAGACTTGTGTCATGAGCCCTGCACATGGTGCTGTTAGAGCAATCGGCGCTCGATAGCGGTCGCCGCCCCGGATGTGTAGCCTCATATGCTTCTGGGCGTGACTAGCAAGCTGGCTCCGCCTTTTCTTGGGTTCATCTCGCACAGCGTCGCAGAGCGGTACCCCAATGCTGACGGCCACTCAGGACGCCAACAGGCTGGCGGTGGGTGCTGTGTTAAGGGTCCCAACGTCCAGCCTCACAGGCAGTAAGCGCCATACGTCAAGCATAAAGCGGGGGACGGAGAGAGGCGAGCGTGGGGGCTATCCGGATGCAGTCCGCACGTGTGTTCGCCAGCTACCAACAGAGCTCCACGGGCAAGATTAACAACGGCTGGTTTTATTCCGCGCATCGAGGATTGACTGTCTCAAATGATTGTTGCGATAGCAACTCTTTTGGCCCGGCTCTTCGCGACCTGCGCTGCAACAACCAATATCCCCGTCCCTCAAAACAGATTCGTTCTTGGGGATCCGCAAGGGACCATGCCCGAGTGAGTCGTAGCAGCGGTCAGAGTCGTTGCAGGCGGCCATCTGATATTGCCGTAGCCACTCAGCGGCGAGAACAATCCTATCGAGGACTGCTCAGGCCAGGCACTTCTATGCAAGTGCCGCTCCCACGTCTTGCGAGACTCGTCGCGAGATATGCAAAATCGCTATCTATCACGCAGGTGTCCAGCATTAGCACGTGTTCCCACTTGACCCTATCCACAACTCAGATGCTGGATCAAAGGTTGAGAGCACTCATACCTGATATGATACAACCACAAGCGCCATGTGCCTATCAGTGCCTTTCGGTATTTGGTCCCAAGAGGGCTGGGCCCGTGTCAGAACTTGGCGACGTTGGCGGCAGCATCTCCATGCCCATGTCAATCGGAGCATGGCTGCACTAAAACACCGCCACATACTCACTCGACCCGCTGATTACCCTCGTTCTGGGTGGGATGTGATAACGCGGCTCCTCTTCTATTCACGCTCGACCTCCCATCCCATCCTTTACCTCTCCACCATCCTCCAAAGTCGCAAAGGTGCTGCTGCATCCGGTGCCTGAACCCTTACGCCGTCTCCCTCGACCAGCCCAGCACCTCGGTACGCCAACGACGTAGGAACACAAGCGAAGACATGGTCCATGCACTCAATCTTGCACTTACACCCGCCGCCGCCATAATCGCATCCACTCAGTGAGCACGCGACATCCAGCAGCGCTCCCTCTCCGGAGGTGAGAGTCTGTGGGACTGCTCAGCAGCATGATACTTCCGCGCGGCATATACAACGAGTCACCACCAGAACGCCGCACCCGTGCCACCAACAACCCTACCCTCCTCTACAGCTGGTGGTGTACACTCTTCTCCCTCGTCATCATAGGGTTCCGGTTGTCTGGTCGCTATATCCGCAATGAACGTCTGTTCCGCGAGGACAAAATCATGGCCTGGAGTATCATTCCTCTCATGGCGCGCATGAGCTTTGTACATGTGGTACTCATCTGGGGTACCAACAACGTCAACGTCAGCACCCTGACAGACCCCACCAAGATTCGGCACAGGGAGATCGGCTCGCAGATGGTGCTAGCAGCAAGGGTTTTCTATGCTATGTTGTAAGCTTGCCAGTGTATGCCCTCACAGCCACTGCTAACATGACCCAGTATATGGATGGCCAAGTACACAGTGTCAGAGTTCTTGAAACGCCTGACTGAGCGTTTCTGGAAAAAAGGGTACGAGTGGGGATTGCGTGCGATTCGAATTTTTCTGGCCGTCACCTTCATCGCAGTCCTCATCGCAACACTAGCCGAGTGTCAGCCCTTCACACACTACTGGCAAGTGAAGCCGACACCTGAGCCACGATGTCGGCAAGGCTACGCACAGCTGATCACCATGGGGGTCGCCGACATCATTACAGATGTTCTACTCATCGCCTTCCCAATCCCCATCATTATCCATTCCGGAATGCCATTGAAACGCAAGATCTCTCTTGTGGGGCTCTTCTCCTTATCGGTCATCCTTATTGTCATCACAGGAGCGCGTGTCCCAATGGTCATCGAGAGGCGCGGCCTGCAACAGTTTCGCTCAATGTTTGCGTCCTCGGAGATCCTCGCCGCCACCATCGTCTCCAACGCCATCGTTCTTGGCTCCTTTCTGCGTGACCGAGGTCTGAAGAAAGCAAAGTTCAAGGCTCCGTCTACTACTGATAGCATGGAGCGCAGAGGATCAGCTCGCACACATACTCTCCAGCAGTGGGGTAGCGATGAAGACCTCGCTCGATCGCTCGGATACCGAACAAAGCCCGAGTTGGCCGAGAAAAAAACGAGTTTGCCTAGACCGGCACCCATGGCCAATCTGGGTCTTCTGGCGCCTGCTAAACAGTCTGGGCCGTTTGCGAATACCAATTGGCAGTTCCCAGGCAAAGACGAGGGGCTCACGCAGTCCTCGAGCAACACAAGTATCAAAGCAGTGGATATCCGGGATCCAATGCCCAGCCCACGCGCCAGCAGTGGCAGGCGGGTCTCGTTCTTCGATGTCGGTGGTTTGTTGGATAATGGATCGAGCATTGCTCCTTCACCAACCGACTCGGTTGTTACCCACGATTTTGCAGCTCAGCCACGCAGGGGATCGAGAGCATCTAATTCGCTTATGCCCAATGGTCGCGCCTACCCTCCACCAGCGCGTCGGTCTTCACGGCTATCGCAACAATCGGAAGATTATGAGATGTCTGTTTGGCCTAGCAACCAACTGCGAGATCCCGGTGGCCTGCTCTCAGAGGACCGCGAAATTGAGATGGAGCAAGAAACGCACACCTCTCCTTCGCCACATTCGAGTTCGTCAAACAGTTTGGCCCTCCAACAAGTGCGCAGTACGTCTTCACATCGCAGCCCAACTCTGACAAGCTATTATGTTCCGCCGTTACAAGATGCGGGGGGTCTGATTACTGCCCGCTCGTATGCGCCCATAAGACGCACCTCCACCCATACTAGTTACGATGTGCCATCTCTGCAAGATGCAGGTGGGCTGCTTTCTACATCTTCCTCCCCTTCCAGATGACTTTTTTTTTGCGTGATGATACCCAGCTCCGGCGTGAGCTTCTGCATATGCATAGCCTGCCGGCTCTCCTCTGTTCTTTTTCTTTTCTTCCTATAGTAATTGCACGATATCCCACACGGTCGGCGTTTATGTCTTACGAATTACGGATATCATCTCACAAGCGCTACTTCTATTTCGGGCGCAAGGCTAGCATTGTAGGATAGTATCTTTTTCTTCAATAGCGACCGTGTTGTCTTAAATAACATATGATTTGCAATGAAATGATATTCTCGTCAATCCAAATCCAACTACCATATGCAGCCTCTGCATGTCTAGTCTGCTCAATGCTGAGCTTATATGCAACCGACCGTTGAGATGACGTACGTACCTTCAAATAAGGTTCGGACAGAAGCAAAGACAGTGGAGTCGTGCTACGACGAATTGGTCACGGTGGATGAAAATGGGCGTGGGTCAAAGCGCTCCGGGACTGGTGCGTGCTAAAGCTTCACGCGTCCACCTCGGTTCTTATTCATGTCTCCTCCCGTTGACGAAGGAACAACATCGTCACTAGAGTCGTGCGCATGCGCAATACCTAAGGCTGCACCAACATCGGAAGAGATTGTCCAGTTGACTCACCATGAATTGACTACAGCGCAGGACGATGATCCGATCGTAGAATGCGGTCGCGCAGCACTGTCACTCCTCCGTACAAACTCTGATCTTTGTGCGAAGCTTGCCTATCAGAAGCTACATGATGTCCCATATAAAGAGGTCAAAACATGTTGGAGGAGGCTTTATACGGATGCTTCGCTTTGGAAAGTTGTAAACATCGCTAAAAAACACACCAACCAGACACAAGCAAGTGGAGACTGGATTGATGAGGTGGTCAAGCTATTGGATATGACACTCATCTTGGCCGGTGCACCAGGCAGGGAGGAAGTCGTAGAGCTGTGGTTCTTGGCGTTGGAAAGCGTGCTGGGTTTGAATGGACTTACCAAAGCAATTGAACCATTAGAGCCGCCAGTGAAGAAGCTGAAGCTCGAACACGCTTCCTCGATCCCATCCACTTTTCCATCTACTTTCGAGGAGTCTCAGCCCACGTTGCGATGCCCTGTGCCTCGAATTGGCAATCTTAGTCTGTCCGCCTTCCAGCAAAAGCTATCTTCTCCCGCAACTCACACACCAGTCATTATCGAGAACGGCATAAGCTACTGGCCTGCACTAGGCGACCGTCCTTGGAGCGATCCCAATTACCTGTTGAAACAGACGCTCGGCGGCAGGCGGCTTGTCCCCATTGAGACGGGACGAAGCTATACGGACTCAGGCTGGGGGCAGAAGATATCTACTTTTAAAGAGTTCATCTCAACATACATGCTTGACCACGATATCTCGGACGAGTCAGACAAAAAAAAAGCTCAGATAGGATACTTGGCACAGTACGACCTCTTTGCCCAAATTCCTTCCCTCCGCGCCGATATCTCAGTTCCGGACTACTGCTATTGCGAACCTGCACCAAATCCGCTACAACACATCAAAAATACGCCTAAACTTGAAGACCCACAGCTGAATGCGTGGTTTGGACCAAAGGGAACGATATCACCACTGCATACCGACCCGTACCACAACATCTTGGCGCAAGTGGTAGGATTTAAGTATGTGAGACTTTATGGGCCTGACCAAACCGAATGGCTATTTCCAAGGAGTGTAGACGAGAATGGTGTGGACATGAGCAATACGAGTCAGGTGGATTTAGATGAGGCTATGAACGTGTGTCCTGAGATAGGAGTGGATGGGAAAAGAGCTGATGGTTTAGATGCAGTCACGAATGGTGAGAAAGGCAATTCAGACAATAGGCGGAAAGATTTTGAGAAGAAATACCCAGGTTTTGCTCAGGCCAAATACTCTGAAGGTGTGCTGGGACCTGGCGAATGCTTGTACCTGCCACCGGGGTGGTGGCACTATGTCAAGAGCTTGAGTCCGAGCTTCAGTGTAAGCTTCTGGTTCAACTGAAAGTTAAGCTGCACTTTTCACCTATTTTGTCTTGTTAGGGCTTGTTGGCGAATAAAAGGCCAACCTTTTTGCTGCTGTGGCTTAAATGTATGTATTATAGGCTAACAGAATTCTTTATCGTCACCTTCTGTACAGGAACATTCAATTTACCATTTCGTTATACTATTCAATCTATAGGGGTTATTTTACTTTTGAGCTGTTGCACTCGTTTGCTGGTCCATCTTGATGGTGGATTGCCACCTACTCGACATGTCCCGAACAAAAACAATATGAAGCCCTTATCAACGCCCTTCCTATCATGATATCTGCCGTTACTTGTGGCACATATTAGCGATACTTTGAACTTTCAATCCAGCTCAGATACATGCACCAAAGTGACACCAACTTAGCTGCCTTTGAATAATAACCCTTCGTATTACGAAACAGTTCGCAACTTCGATCTGCTTACCCTCTCCTTCACTACCACCAGCGTGTCTCTGCAAATGGTCAGACATAGATCATGATCTCCAAGCCAGTTCGTTGTTCGCTTTCAAAACTGATATACCCACTTGCTCCATAACATAGAGTCGTGCTTGGTAGAGCATTGAAGGATCCGAGCACTCAGAAACGTATTACTCTGATCAACGGACAAAGCAATGGTATTTCAGATCGCCCGCCTATGGATCCAGCCATTTGAGTCACCAATCCGACAAAACAGCTTAAGCATTCCTTTACTAACAGAGTAGACCAGATGTGACTTCAATGCTACAATTGTAGTTGACTAGGGACCGGTTGTGGACTGGTTGAGAGTTGATTTTATAGGGTTCCATAGTGTCTCAGAAGTATTGTCTACCGTTTCGTGGTATGATCTTCCGCGTTATGAATCTTGTGAAATTTACACTTGTCTGCACGTGAGAACGCTAAGCTCCCGTATGTTCGACCATGCATGACTCCCAGGGTAATTCCATAACATCTAGCATCGGATGTACTTCTTTGCGCCGAACGTGTAATGCACAGTCCAATGGACGCGTGAATTGGACAACCGCTTATGCTTGAATTGGGTTTTTTCCAACTTCACTGGTGGTAGTCAGCTTTCGAGAAAGCTTGCTGGCTGAGTACAATCAATCGTTTCACAGACGATATCGGACTTAGTCGGCTTTCTCCTGACCTCTTGATGTGCGATCCAGGCGGCCCAATATGTATTGAGGTCTTGGGCACCTTTCTAAACCTGAAACACCTATACTTCGAATTTCAAGTAAACATGCCGTGCTATTGTTGTAATTAGGGGTACCGGAACCACGACTCATAGGCTTTCACATCTAGATTAAAGACGACTCAACTTCGTACTAGAAGGTGCTCGTCGACAGGACCTTCCTTCTAGCTTTCGCTCATATTCACCATATAGCCCCCATTACTTCCAAAAATCATGTGAGGAGTAGTAATTGAGGGGGGCGGGAATGGATTTTCCGCGATGAGCGTCAAAGTATCTCTCACGGCATAGACAGCTAGATTGGACACATTCTTTCAACACCAATATATGAGCTATGACAACTTGAAAGACTTTAGGAGACAAAGGCGCCAGATGTTTTGCTAAGCCGTTGATCTGCAGGTAGGAATGATCATATGGGTGGTGTGGTGGGAGAAATATGGTATGGTCTCAACCCCGAGTCACAGAAGGACTGCAATGATTGTAAGGGTTCTTAGGATTGAAGCATTCCAGACCCATGAAAGCATTCCAAATCCAAGAAACCATGTTTATGATTCATGGAGCGTGATTTTTCCATGCGCAAATGAATAGACTGTACTGTGGTTCTGTGGTACTTTCCATAAACTCGCTGCGACGTGCATAGGGCAGAATTCAAAGTCAGAGACTAGGATATAAATTAACTAGTAACTCGGAGTCCAAGACAGTTTTGGTTAACTAAACACCGCCCTGCATCATCCCTGTATAAAGGCAAAACGGGGTTAATGGTATTACTCTTCACCGTTAACGCCGTGAGGGGTAAACAGTCAATTATATAGAAGGATATCGACAAGCTTTGAATTATTCAATAAGCATCAGGATATAAGCCGGCCTCTTCACTCTCAATACACTCTTAATAGCCTCCAGCAACATGTGTCCTGTCGTTGAGAAACAGATAATCCTGGTGACCGGTGAATCCTACACATTCCACGATCTGAACAATGGACTAACAATGGCAGGCGGGAACAATGGTATAGGTTTCGACACAGTGGTTGCACTTCTTAATGCATCCCCGAATTTTCATGTGCTCATGGGCTCTCGGAATCTGGCCAAGGGTGCCGTAGCGCTCGAAAAGATCGAGACCAAAAACTCCCAAGGATCCATAAGCTTAATACAGCTTGATGTCACAGACGATGCATCAATTGAAACAGCGGCAGACCTAATCAAAACTGAATTTGGCCGCCTGGACGTCTTAATTAACAATGCCGGTATCTGCCCTGAACCCAAAGATTCGACATGGCCGTCGCGAGATGAACTACGCTCTATATTCGAGACTAATGTATTCGGGCCTACTATTTTGACCAAGACTCTGCTACCTCTCTTATCTGCCTCGAAGATGCCGAGGATCATTAATATTACCTCTACCCTAGGAAGCATTTCCACACGCCTCGACCCTACGGACATTGTGTCTGGTCCTAATTACGCTGCTTATCGAATGAGCAAAACTGCCCTCAACATGTTAACTGCATACACTTACACATCGTCACAAATTCCTGGAGTCAAGGTTTGGAGCCTCTGTCCTGGTTATGTCGTTACGGATTTGGGAGGGGATCGCGAAGAGAAGATGAATAATGGAGTCGAAAGCTCAGAAACGAGTGCCCAGGCTGTTCTGGAGATTGTAGAGGGCAAGAGGGATGCAGAAGCTGGACTCTTTGTTGAAAGGAACGGCAAGCAACGTGGATGGTAAAACGAGTCGTTAGCGTGAGCTTTTGATTCAACTTAGCTTTGCATTACGCTTTCATTCCATAGCACCTTACTATCTGTTTAGCGCTCACATACATTGATTCTTTCCTCGTTCCTATAGCATTCCCCTTTTCGGGCAATTACAGCACGCAACCTTCATTGACGGTGTTACCCCTTCACCTTCGCCATACGCTAGTTGTGAGCAGCTTCGCTGCTCTCGCAGCGCCCCTTGAACACTTCGCGACCTTGCACTTGTGTCACCCATGGTTATGTGAAGAGCAGCGCTGCAATGCGTCAACGCTTCAGCATGCGTCTGCAAAAGCTTGACCATTCCTTACAATGCAAGTACCGCGAAGATATTCCATCGCTTCGCTGACCCATGTAGGCTGCAATCTTGCGCATCGTCTGAGCAAACATGTCTGAGAAGTACCGAACCAACTGCAATGGCTGGTGCAGGGTAATGACATCGAGACAAAATCGGGGCGCTTTGGTGGAATATGCTGCACGCTCGTTTGCTTAGCCGTCCTCCTTTGGCCGTCTGCTACGTGGCATGCGTACACTCCGGTTGTTCATGCTCGGGAAATCACCCAGTCCTTCTGAACATGGATCGTGTCGCATGGTTGATCTGATGTAAGCTTGCGCTCTGAGCTAGCATCGTCGTGAGTGACTGTTGCTTGATCTTTGTCGGCCTACACACATCAGAATCTGTCTTTGAAATCTAGAGCCGCTAAATACGCACCAATTCGATCCAAGCCATGTAGTTCGCCGGCCTTGTTTGAGCAGTCCCAAACTGCCTTGGGCCTGATGCCTTTTGTGACGCTCCATGTCCCGAGTTGTTCGCTGATGAAGACTTGTACTTGGCTCTGAAACGGATATAGAACGGCCGAAGCATGGGGATATTGATGCACAGCCCTGCCAACATGAGCTCGACTGTGCAGAGCATGAAGGTGATTAGCGAAGTTCCAGTAAGGTTTCCGATGAGGTCGATAGTATAGATTTGAACTGCGACACTGTCAGCGAAGGTCATTCTTGTGTGGGAAACAACATCTCAACATACTGAATCTGGCCAGCGAGATGAATACACAAGCACCTCCCAGGCCAAAGCATGCTAAAACTGCAAACTTCTCAGTCCTCCTCATCTGCAATTTCCAAACCGATTTGATCGGTAGTACAACGATGAAGAGATCAGTGACAAGGTTGGTCATGATGAGACACTTCAGTAACAGTATCTGATCCATGCAGTGACCAACACGTTCGACTGTCCATTGCTGGGCGATGGGATCGCAAAGGAAGATGAAGAGGAAGTTGAATATGATGGCCCAAAGCATGACAACAGCTCCAACGCCGTACACCCAATTTCGTAACTGATTGGCGAACACTCGCATGTAGAGCGCAAGTTGGCTCATTTTGAGGGCTGCGAGGCACCAAATATAAATCAGTGTGAACGCAAAGGTTATCTGCATGATAATGGGCAAGTTGTTCATTACTGTATCCAAAGTCAGCAAGGTTACATCTTCCTGCTAACCTTGGTTACACTTACACTCTGGAAACACTGGGGATTCAGGGTCGAAGTCCCAGCCTACGCCGATTGTGAAAACCACAGCATTCAACCCGATGGTGCTGCTAGACATGAACTACACAGCACTATAAGCAACAAGGCTGGCATACATCTAATGCCTTAATCACTTACCAAGGCTGCAACAGACAATATATCATCGAGACCAAGACCTATTCCTCGAATTCGGCCTAGCAGCCGGAAACCTACTGTTGTCGCAAACATTACCCATAGCACCGCGATCGCTATGAGCGAATCGCGGGCACTGTCTGTCATAGGGATGGATTCAGTTTTGATGAACATGATTGCTGATCGAAAAGAATCTAACAGAGGATTGTGGAAGCGGACTGAACAACGAGCAGATCTCGCGTAGCTCAGAAAAGATTGAACACCGAACTGGCGTTGCACTCCACATATCCCCTGGGTCCTTCTCAGGCTCTTCTACTACTGCGATCTATGGCAGAACTACGGGGCTGTCCACATCCATCAATCACGGCCCGAACAGATGTTGTCGTTCGTTAACGCAAACAGATAGACGTGCTGTAGAATGCGCAGTACAGAGAGGCAGAGCATTACAAGTTCTCCCTCTTTAACTCGAAGAAAAACAGTGCGTGTACGTTTTGATACACTTGGCTACCCGAAGGAGCAAGATCTAACGTCCTTGACAGGCCTGACTGCATCCTTCGTGCCATGCTTGCGTCAGTGCACCTACCGTGCGGAAAAATTCGTTGCGTAACGGTTAGGAAGAGGTAAGTATGGAGATGATCCTTGAGCTATGGTTCAAAGCGAGGCGGTTGCCGTACTCCCCGTTGGCCGTTCTACACCACCATCCAAACGGCCGGGCCGTTTACGGCGCCGTTTTATACAGCTCCACCCACGAAGAATTTCATAAACCAGGGTTGCTATGCAAAATACCGAACATCCATGTTACCCCCTCGTTGGAAGTGCCCAACCAAGGCATGCGCAAGTGTCGTAAATCACGGGTCAACTTGCGGAATTGTGTGCGGTCGAGCGAGACTGGAAACCCAACGCAGAGCGTGGTGGCATTTTGAACGATGACTTTGAGATGTTAACTCTTCGCAGAGTCCTGACTCTCCGATGAATACCCAATAGTTTCTCGAACCTTCAATACCTGCGAGATAGGTGTTTCGTATAGTGGGCCACCTAAGAGCCTCGGACCGCAGTGTGGCCGATTGACGAGGCTTTTGAATTTTGCCAAGATATTAGTTGGTAACGTCCACTGCGTAAGAAGCCTTACGGAAGGGTCATACCCGGCATGAATGGAGTCTCAAGAGCCATGTCTTCGGCCTTTCTGCGCTCGATAACGATCACCGCACGTAGATTCTTCCTCAGTGAGGTACATGCTCCACTCATAATCCACTCTAGGACCACTTAACGTTATTTTACTCGAATCCCTGTAGGACACGTGAAAGCGAATCAGGGGCTAACAGATGGAAAGCTATTGCTGGCAAAAGGGGTTTCTTCCGCAGCTGTCACGCTATCTGTGGACTCGAGGTAACTTAGGTTTAAGTGTAGGAACTAGCGGCTACGGTAAAGGTAGGATAATCCTCCAAAGCCAGGGCTATGAAGGTATATATGTCTTGTGAAACGCCCTCTAATGAATTGTGCCGTTGCGCCATACCAATTCCAACAGATCGATCTCGACATGGAGTCGCAATCGGTTCAGGACTCGAGTAATATATCCATCGCGTCCCTGACGGGCGTTGCTTGGCTAGTTGCTCTATGGATCGCCTACCGGATTGCTATCGCGCTCTACAACATCTCACCATTCCATCCTCTCTCGCGCTTCCCTGGCCCTAAAATTGCCGCAGCATCCTACCTGTATGAAGCATACTACGATTGGTGGCTAGTTGGACGATATGGAAAAGTCATTGCTTGTATGCACGAGCAATACGGACCGATTGTTCGCATTAACCCGGATGAGCTCCATTGCTCTGATCCAGCTTTCACCGATGAGATATACGCTGGTCCCGGACGCGTTCGCGACAAGTGGCAGCACCAGCTGAATACTGGTGGTGCTGGACCTGTATCCGTGACTGGTTTCTCGACTGTCAGCCATGATCTTCATCGTGCGCGCAAAGCCCCCCTTTCCAAGTTCTTTTCTCGCCAACAGATGCTGAAGTTGGAGGGCGAGGTGCACGACTTCGCTCAGCAAACTATGAACAAGATGTTAGCCTCAGCTGGCAAAGGAGCTTTCGATGTAAAAGAGGCCTTCAATTGCTTCACTGCAGATGTTATCTCCCAGTACGCATTCGGTGAGCCCATGGGTTTCATTGCCCAAGAAGGTTGGGAGCCTAACTTTGCAACCTGGGTCAAGTCTTTTTTTAAAAGTGCATATATGATGAGGCACAATGCACTTGGCAGAAAAATGGCTCAGGTCATGCCTTTGATGGCTGACTACCTTGGTGATGATATCAAGTCCGTCATGAGACAGATGAACGTTGTCATTCCCGGATACATCAAGCAGGCGGTTGAGAACCCTCAGAACGGAAGAGTGTTTGCAGATTTGGTAGAGTCAAAGTCGAGGCCCGAGAATGAAACCATGGAAGAGACAATGTACCGCCTCAACGGCGAAGGGTTCAACTTCCTGCTTGCAGGCACTGAAACCACTGCTGTAAGTTTATTCTGATTGTTAACATGTGAAGCTAATAAACTCCTACAGGCTATCCTCACTGTCTTCACATACTGGGTTCTTGCGAAACCTGAAGTATATGAACGTCTCATGAAAGACCTCGAGGGCTTAAACGCACAGAACATCAAATGGATTGACCTTGAAAAACGCCCATACTTATGGGCTATTCTGCAGGAGTGTTTGCGCATGATGCCCGGTGTCTCACACAGGTCTGCAAGAGCTGCGCCACAGGAAGAGCTAGTTTACAAGAGCCAAGATGGAAAGACCGAATACGTAATCCCTAGGAACACACCCATAGGCATGACCTCGATGATCAACCACTGGAACAAGGATCTCTTCCCAAACCCTGATGAATTCACACCTGAGAGGTGGCTCGTTGAGGGTCAGCCAAACTACCAGCTCCAGAAAAAGCTGATTGCTTTTGGAAAGGGCAGTCGGTCCTGCATTGGCGAGAAGTAAGTCAACAACTTGTATGCCCGTGAACCAGAGCTGATGAAATGGCAGCCTAGCTTACTGCGAACTGTACGTTATGGCGGCTCTTATGGCGCTTTACGTCGTCCCACGGTCTAAGCTTGTGGACACCACGGTAGAGGACATTTCGTACGACCACGACCTGATCGTTCTGCAGACGACGAAAGGGTCGATATCTGTCAGAATTGCTATCGACTAAATAGCCTACTGAACCAGCTTCTAAAGTTTGATCGAAACTCGTCTTTTGTTGAGCACCTTAAAGTGAATGTTTGAATCACGTGCGCAGAGGGCCAGATGGGTTAAATGAGTACCCCTCAATAGCTCCAAACATGCTTATGCACTCTACCGGATCGAGTTGATCTCTTGCTGTTTCTCCTCGATAAAGTGGGAAGGATCCGTTGCTAACAAATGACTCGTTCCTATCATGTGTCCCTCTGATATCACGTGCCTTGCTTCTTGGATTCTCCACCTCTCAAAGCTTTGGGGTTCAACAGTGTTCTTCACGATTGAAGAATTAACAGCAATCTCACATTGTTACATCGACGCCAAAGCAGAGTGTGTGAGTAATACAACCCCTTGAGCTAGCGTCACGTAACCTTTGGCGACAAGCCAAGAAAAAGCCAGGTTTGCTATCTTCCAGACCGACAGCCCCTCTCCTCCCACATCATCAACAATTGCGGTGTTGGTCAGGCCGCCCACAGGAGGACCTTCATGCGTGACGAGACACGCTTTGCTCCTGTTTATTTTATCTACCCGTTGTGCACACGGATTCGAAATGACACAGCCTGTCGTTCGTCGTGGCGCGCTGCTGGGCTGCGCGGTCTCGGCAAGTCCAGTTGAAGCTTACAGAGCACCGCTCCGCCACCCCAGCTAGACCGCCCAGGTCGTTACTTTGTCGCAACCCATAGGTGTGACGTCGATGGTAATCACAGATCCGACCGATGCCAGCGTTCCCATGGCGAGCTGCAGCTCAACTCAACTGTAAGTTTACTCGTGCTGGACTTTTTCCCTGAGGGTTTTCATTATCCACCATTTCCCCGTCTCCTTGTCGATTGCTTCCCTATCACACTTCTCTTGCAGCCATTATGTTTCTCGAAACTGCTCCTAAGGCGCCTGGCAATGACATCAGGCTTGGATGACTGCACTGCGTTCCGGAGGGTCCAGAGCGCGTTCTCCGCTGTAACTTGGCTTGTACTTCGTTTATAGTAATCCCGTAAGTGGTCTTCCGGCGTTAGCTTTGGTGTTGATCTACAGCATTGCATCTATTGATTGGCTGAAGCTCAGGAGCTCTCGAGGGACCCTGTAAGAGCACTCATCCCGGCCAGCCACCACCACGCCAAAGCGCCCTATTATATTATATTCTCTCCCCACAGCATTCTTTCGTCAGCATCTTCGCTACTTCACACTCTCGTCTTCATATCGTCTGCTAACCACAGTGTTCCCTACCGTATTTGAGTACTGGTGCATCCCACATACTGGCGAACACTTACCTCGAAGGTCTGCATCGAAGCCACTCCGGACTACCTACATACATGTGCATTCGAAGCGGGAAATTCAATCCCCGTGGACAAAGACTGCGTGTCAGGCCAATATGGCACAGGGTACGGAGCTCCAGCTACCTCTATGTGTGGTATACTGACGATATTGTCGCGCAGCCACCTTCGAAGACTCCATGAACAGGGGTTCCGGACCTTCAGTCGCATTCATCATTACACGCAATCGTGATCCTCTTACCCTGGCTCTCCGCAGCGGAGAAGAAGTCGACGACAATGAGCTACTCCAGCTCAACCAAGCTTCAACATCGATGTCGACATCTGTAGGATCTTCTCATACAGCTGTGTTCAGCTCTCGCGAGCCCTCGATCGTCACCAAGCCTACCTCGTATGGAACGAACCACCCGGCACACAACTACAATGGCGAAGATAAGATAGATGCGGCATACCCTTCCTCACTCTCTGCAACACATGGTTCAGGATCTGAGGCCGAAGCTGATCATGAAGATGCTCGTGGTGACTCGCTGATTGGTACAGGAGCATGGGCGTCGAGCTATCAGGCCAAATCTCCATGCCTCCGAGGAGACAGACAAGCCAGACTACCGACTAAATTATCAGGCCGCAAAAAGCATCAAGTGGTTCTTCATCAAAATGATCGGACTGGTGCTTCTGCCTTTCAAGACGGCGAATTAAATCCTCCAGCTACACCCCCTCCAACCAAACTAGGTATGGTTATGCCGAAATATCGCCCATTTCTTCATATACTTACTATGCAACAGTTCAGAGGTGCCCTCGCCATCTCATACCGCAACAGCACTATACCTTGTTATGGCTAGTGATGCTCTTGGTCTTGACGGTTTCTGTGGGCGGAGTTTGTGTTTACTGTTCCAACAAAACGAACATGCTCTTCACCAAGAATGTTGTCTTCGTGACCACGGTACTCACGTCTGTAGAGACTGTTGTTGTTATGCTTGTTTCAAAGCAAGCTCTGTCCGAAGCGTTGATTGCTGGTCTCTTCCCACTTGCCATTGGCTTCATGCTTTTGTTGTACGTCGAGGATTTTATCTAGTTTCTCTGGAACAATTGAGCCTTGGTCAAATTGACGCCTTTACCTGCATTGTCTGTGATACACGACTTTCTTCTTGGCAATACACGGTGCCATCGGAAACATTGAAACGTTTCCATGGCTATTGGAATTTTGCCAGCTTTCTGGTTCCAGCAAAACTCTTATGCATCGCATACCATCGATATGCATTTTGTTGCGCATGACGATCACAAAGCAAGGTCTGGCATTTGTGAATGGGTCAAAGGCTTAGCTTGTGAGCCCGCACAACATAAAAGCAACTCAGCAAGCAATACACTACGGGAGGTACTCTGTACAACAGCATAGCTGCTTGCCGGCCTCCGTCAGATTTGAGCCACAAGGGTGGCAGTGTTGGCTGTACAGAGAACACGAACACACTGACGTGCTGCAAAAACCCCCCAAATAACAATGCATGACCAAATAAGAATGCATGAATAGTCCAGGGCATAGCCTTCGTAAAAATTTTCTGGAAGGCTGATCATGTTGTGAGACTGCAGGTGGTGGGGGACGGACCCTGAAACGCAACTGCAGACCTGGGGACTGTGCCTTTACAAAGTTTAAAGGACTTACAATCGCCCCCGTTTCGCTCAGCCATGAAACAAGCCCAGGCTGAAGAGGGGTGGGCCAAAGACACACACCAGACCCTAGTTACCGCGTCAGGCATCACTGACAGCGGTTGTCAGCGTCCCCAAGACTTTACAACAAGCGGTCAACAAGGTACCAGACTGCACCTAAATGTGATAGGCTGAACAGCGTAATCGAAGCTGTCCAAGTGCACAATGTCGTGAATACAGCGACGCCTGGTTCGACATATGGATTTCATTCCTTTCCTGCAGGCTGGAGGATTGGTCTTCTGTTGCTTAGGCTGTTCCGGTTGCGGTGGCTTCGCGCAGTGTCGCAACATCGACAATGCACTGCGCCTTCAGATCATGGTACCTAAAAACTCTGATTAACGACAGGCCTGCAGGACACCGCCTATATGATCAATGAGGGCGTCGCCCGGACCTATACTTATGTGTAAGCAATGTCACGACCCTGCCATGATCACGATCGGAGAGCAGTCCGTCGCGTGCAGAGAGACTACGGCGGTCAAACTCGCTTATTGCAAGCGACTAGCGAATCAGGTTCATTAATTACATATCAAACAAGCGATCCTTGCCCCACATATACAACCACCTGCGAACTGCGAACGGCGATGTATCGCAACCTGGGCCACTAACTTCTACTATCAGTGTTATCGCGTGTCACAGCTGTAACTAAGCGCCATCTTAAGATTGCAGTAGTGTGTAAATACTTGGGGTAATTCATCAATCGTATTTGTCCAGAGTTTAGAGAGCACTCGAAGGTAGGTCAAGACTGATGACTTCCCGGTAAAAGATCGATAGTCTCTTGAACCATCAAATACGTCAGCGGATGCCGGAGTCTACAATGTTTAGACTCGATCTGTTCCCACGCTTGGGCCCCAACTTCAGAATCCAAACGCGCATGTCCATTACCTTGACCAGCACCTCTACCACCACAATACCATGAGCTCTTTTGGAGCTCAGATTTCAGCAGGACGCGTTGCATTGGGGGGGGGGGGGGGGGCAGATGGCATTCAGTCTGTCAGAGAGATAATACTATCTCCAAGCAGGAGGTTGGTGTTGGGAGCGGGGAGTTGGCTGAGGAATTCAGGTGCTCCAAGCACACCATCAACAAAACAGTACAACGATTTCGGTCAATCAACTCAAATGTATCTCTACCAAGGTCTGGCCAAACATCTCAACCATCTCGTCAAGAAAAGTGGTATCTTCTTCGTCTGGCTAGACAGCGACCAAAGATTAAGTACTGATAGATGCAGAAAGAACTGAGGCGGCTCAACGCTGACACCCACCTACCCTACGTTTTGACCACCACCATGCAACGAACACTAAAAGAAATGAGGCTCCGGATAAACGCCAACCAACAGTATGTGCTGATACAACTGCTAATGGTTGCACATTCAATCAGAAACGATGTACTGTCAAGTTTAGTGATGAGTGCAGTGTACAAAAAGGCTCTGATAGGAATCCTGAGTGGTCCTTTGGCTTTCCTGATGAGACATATAATCATGATAAATTCACAGAAACAATAACTGATCATGGGAAGAGACAAATGGTTTGGGCCGCAGTATGGGTGACTCCAGGTGGTCGTGTCGGCCGATCACCTCTGGTGATCATGAAGCGAGATGGAGGCTCACCAGGACGAGGATACACGAGCCGGTCCTACCAGCAAGCGTTGGATGAAGGTCGCCGATCAAACTATAAGCCTGGCGACCGCTTTTTGCAAGACAACTCTGGTGTACATGCTGCTAAAGTGACTAAACTGTATCTTGAGTGTCATGGCATTTGGACCCTTAAGCACCCACCACATTCTTCAGATCTTAACCATATTGAACATTTCTGGTGGGCACTCAAACAAGCTATGCGCCAAGCCTACTCTGAGTTCGATATACTGAGAGGTAGCCAGGGGCAATGGGGGTAGTTCCGTACGGCATTGCAGGGGGTGTGGTTAAGCATACCTGATGAATGAACTTGCCACTGCATTCACAGTATGGTGCGCCGCCTTGAGGCAGTGGGAATCATCCATGGCTATCAGACTAAATGTTGGCTTCCTGAGAGTTTAACGAACTATCGACCGTTCAGATTTGTGTGCTATTGATAGTGCTGTGGGTAGTTGAAGTGGGTAGTCGAGTATATCGACGATGGTGTTCGACGAGGTAGGAACAAGCTAACGTCGTCCTGGTACTGCAGGTCCCACATTTACACCAAGCGCTAGAACCCTGGTATTCGTGCCTCAGTAAACTTTCGTTAGGGCTATGCTGTAGCGTCATAATAGCCGTGACATGAAACATAGCTGCGTTTCAGATTGTAGAAAGGGCCGACTGGCACCGCCAAAGAAATCGGTATGCTGACCACCAAACAGGCAAAACGCCTTACGACGTGCTGTCTCCCAAGTTCAGCATACACGGACTGCCATCCCAACTATGCATGCGTAATACTTTACTTACCCTCTCGTTGATTGCAACGGATGTTGACTACAAATACACAAAGGGAAGACACCTTACAAACTCAATTGTCGTTACTACTCGAAGGCTACTGCGCACTGCAAGTGTCCTGGAAGGCTTTACACACTAATCTTTTTTGACAAATGCTAGTAACAATATTCCTATATCATTCAGGATCACGTTCTTCCGTGGTATGCTCGAGGATCATATCAACTGTCCTCAGCGCATTCCTACGTGAGAATCACCATAAAATGGCCCGTATCTGTAAGTGTCACTCTAATCCGCCTTTCATCCCATATTTTGTCTCAACCGAAGGCGATTCCTCTGCGATCTGTGCGCGCCTTTATGGCACCCTTTCGCGATAAAAAGGATTCACCCCGTTTGGAAACAGGTGCTGACAGCATGACAGCATCTGAGTCAAGGCCGCACCGGCGCTCACTCAGCCACATTGGCATTCCAAACCGCTGCGACACGCTTTCCGTGCATGTTCGCTGTTTGAGAGAGCAGTTCTATCTTCTCCACAGAGCAAAACACTCCTATATAGAGTCTTCGGTTTGCACGGTTACAAATACGCTTGAGAACCACGACCCTCCTTCGTCCAAAAATCACACAGAACAAACAGAATTTGTTGCTGTTAACAACCTGGAGACAGAATTGCTTTGTGTTGGTGGTCAATTTGAGTAACACTTGATGTCGTGATATGCAGTAGCTATGCTACAGTAACTTGCGGAGTCTAACTGTAAAGCTTTTTTATTGTATTCAAATGTTGGCAATCAATTGAGTAGATGAATGACTGAGTTCTTCATTGTAGGAAACTAAGAAAAATACAGGATTTATGTATCTATAGTTGGTAGTGGGCAACGCCAGTGCACAGAGGACAGCAACATCTAACGGAAAAGGAAGAAGTAACTCAGCGGTACGTCAGGGACAACCCCGGCCATGATATCCTGTGACATCGTTTTTTATATATTCAACCTCACCCACTCAAAAATTCTTGTTCAATAAACTTCTTCCTCAAAATAGGTGTTTAGAACATCTTCGATCAGCTTCTCTGCATGCACGTAGGTTATGTCCTGAGTGTGGCCAGGAGAAGTAAACGGAAAGCTTGATGCATCAACGACCCTCAATCTCTGCACACCAAACATCCTAGCCTTTGAGTCAACTACACTCACTGGGTTGTCCGACTTGCCCATGGCACATAATGACGAAGCGTGGTGAATGGGACCGATTTGTTGCTTAATATAGTCAAGCAACTTCGCGTCGGTCGTAACATTATTTCCTAGTAACACTTCTTCCCCAACACGTATACTCTCAGGTACTCTCTGCCATGCCCGCTATCTCTACGATATGCTCCGATTGCAATCTCCTGATCACTCTCCTCAAATAACCACTCAGGGTCGATAATGGACGGATCCTCGTTGCTTCTGGACTGCATAGTCATATTTCCTCTGCTGGATGTTGCAACGAGGATACATCCAATCACATCCTATTGGTTTAAGGAGTCCGAGTATGTCAGGATACGACTTGAACTGGTGAGGAAATTCTTGATGAGCAGCCAATCTGCTGGGATTCCAGAAAGAGCTTGCTGAGTGCTTTCACTCAAGTTTGAGCGGTCCGGGAAGGTCTCCCATGCCCCAATTTCAAGACCGATATTTGTTAGCGGATCACTTACGTTCGTCAGAAGCTGTGCCTGGGCATCTGCCATCGGCCCAGGTTGCTGCCAGTATGTGTATCCTGGAACAGAGACCTCGTACACAGGTCCACCAATATTGGTGCTGTTCCACATGTTCTGCCCGACTCCGGGAAGATCTTTTACGACTTCAATACCAAACTTGTTCAGTGCCGCCTTCGGCCCAATGCTCGATACCATGAGTAATTGAGGTGAGTGCCAGGCTCCGGCAGGGATGATCAATTCCTTGCGTGCTGAGATGGTGAAAGGTCTCAGCCCATAGTTCGTTGCAGTGCCATTTTTGGAAAATTATGTTCCTTGCCTGGACGACTGAAAGCCTTAGCCAGAAAAGAGCTTTCATCCGAACTGTGAAGACCAGTCTGACTGTCAATTGTAAATTGCCACTAACCGAAGCCATCCAGAACTCCACTCGAAGAGCCGAGAATTTGCCCGAGTCCAAGAATTGAGAAAGTTGCTATGGCAAACTGCGACAGAGGGTTGATGTAGTTAGGATAGCGCACGTGGAGTGGCTGAGAGCTGCTTCCACCGAAACTGTAAGCGCTCGCATTGTACACTGAGCTCCCATTTGCCACTATCCTATTGGAGCTATTTGCCGCGAAGTTCACACTGCGGTCATAGTACTTTTTCCTATTCTCCCATGTCCATGGCTGGTCTCCCTCATGGTCAGCCCAGCTTTGCAGCGAGCCTACCGACGGCAGATGGTACATCATCTGATTTCTGCCACTAATACCATCAAGGTTCTTTCCTTGTGGGTAGTGAATTCGTTTGCCGTTGACTTGCGGCTCAGTAAAGAGGCCCCAGTCAATGAGTGGTAGCCACTCGTCAGGCTCAGCACCCACCCACTGCTCTAACCAGTACAGGATTTAACTCCAATTGCCATTCGAAAGCTCATAAAAGCTACCTGCTTCTTCAAGAGCGACCGATGCATTAATATGCTCGGTGAACCGAGATGCCACGACACTTCCACCAAGACCGCCGCCGATGATGACATAATCGTATGTTGCATTTCGTCCAGGGATACCGAAGTTGGTTCCAGTGATACTTCCGAAGCCAGAAAGTTGCGGGACGATAAAAGAAGAGCAAATTGAAACTAGCAGCGTGAGTGCTGTGTAATTTTGTATTGCCATTGTGAAGAAATTGCTTTGAAGTCTTCAAGCGTAGCGTTGTCACGTAGCAGCAGACTTGACTCATGCACCATCAACACTAGTTGATTATGCATTTCTATTTTCTAGCGTTGTTGAAGCGTAAGACTTGTTTCATACATTCCTCGAAGGTCTTCCCACTGTTTTGGTCCCTCATCATCATTTGTACTAACATAGACTTTCCATCCCTGAGGCCTTCCCTAGATAGCCTTCCCCCATTGCCAGAGAAGCTGCTATTCCTCTGATCTTACACAATCTTAGTCTAACACACAATATTAAATTCAGTTACAGGTACAAGAGCAATCCGACTGTTTTGTTGAGCCATCAAGCTAACTGGCATTGGCAGTATATCGATAGTGGGTGGCCGAACTCAGTTTCGATCTTCTTCACTTAAGCCAGTGCTTTTAAGGTTCAGAATGACCATCTGCTCCAAGTCAGTTCAGATGATCCGCAAGGGCGTTACCCCATTTGGACCCGACTCGGCGATGGGATATTTAACAGCAAAGCGCAGAGCTTAGGATCCAACCCTATGAAGTTAACCAACGAATTGCGGGAGAAGAACTAGGATGTCACGTACCCTAATAATAATCATATCTGAATACTTTGCAACATGGGTTGACGAAGCAACGTATTGGGACTTCAAGCTCGAGCTCTAAACCATTCCCAAAACTTGCTGCCGCTGCCCAGGCTCATTGTACCAAGCTCAGCTACGGGCATCAAGCGGATATCCTACTCTGAGGGAGATGAGGCTTGTTCAAAGATACTTCCACAATGTGCCAATGGCGCTCAGGACGCATATTCGTGGCGCTTGAATTCCCCTCCAAGCCCCATAAACGTGTCCAGATGTGGGGTTGCATACAAGTACAAAGCAGCGCTCCCATCGTAACGCACTACGACTTGTTCGTTTAATGGTACGCTTCGTTCAACAGCGAAAGAAACTTATCATAAGTCGCGATCGAAACGTAAGCGTACATCAGCTGGTGATCGAACGAATCAGGGTCGCGATGCAATCGTAGTTCGGATGGTTCGTTTGGTTTAGGGAAGGATAGGGTGTCATAGGGTTGATATTATATGAGTGTAGAACCAAATGAGATTCAATTCTTGGTCAGGTTATTGCAGAAGTTCATAGCTAAACTGGCCTAAACTGAGCAAGCCAAAGACATGAAAATGAAGCCGGCGGCGGCCTATCCTCAACCCTCGCCACGATGGATCGTTTCTTACGACTCCAGGCCTCATCCGGCACCGTCACAGGCAGAATCTTCGTCATCGCAGTCTCAGTCCCAATCCCAGTCGTCGAATAGCATCGTTGAGCCGCTGCTGCTCAACAGGCCTGTTGACTGCAACCTGACCCCATCCCATCAATATCCTACCGACAGCGTTCATGTGATGCGCGGTGTGCCGTTTGAGGTTGCTTTTCGACGCAGCACGTCCAACAGGCCGTAATACAAAACGTGTAATCACACCATACGCATCATGTCGTGAATAAGTACTGTGTAGTGAATTCAGTCGCAGCAGCATCCATACAGTATGGCTAATTGCAATCGTAGTACTTCCGTACTCTGGTTGTAATTTCAATGATGTAGTGAAAGCGTGGGGTGACTGGTGTAAGCATGCATTAAACCCATATTTGGACGTACTTCATATAATATGGATGTTAGTATCACACTATGAGTTGGACTGTAACAACAGTGCGGCATGTCACTTGTGGCTAGATTAGGTATCTCGCAAATCGTTTTGTCTGTGTAGGTGTAGGCTGAGTGACGATTTACAAAAAAAAGCAGTACAACGAAGAAAGAGTCCATAAGCGCTACATCGGCCTTGGAGCATCTCAGGTCGGAGCAGATCTTCAAAAAGAACGAAGAAAAAGTTCAAAAACATACATACAACAGCGGGTATTCGCTAGTGGTCACCCACCTAACTACTAATCCGCCGGTACGTTGCTTAAATAGGGCTGAGCGAACGGGAAGCCTTGTTTTCAACGTCCTATGGTCGTATGTGCTGATGAAATTCAGTTTAAAAAATTATATTATAATACACGTGAGTATATCCGGACAAGAAAGAGGGTGTTGGTATCACCGAGTATTGTACCGACATCGCGGCACGATACGAGGCGGAACTGCGCAGATAAGATTGCAAGATATACGGACCGATCAATCTATATCCCGCGATGCATAAGTAGATAGCCACAACCAACATCAATAGAACAGAACCTCAAGGACTGATTAACCTACACCGGTATACTAGCTAGCACAACCAGACGTTGATGCTAGCCAGTATTACGTGGGAGCAGTGACAGAGAACCACTATCATTCCTCTTCCTGACACATGATTGTGACCGTGATCGCTGCCCATCTCTTCCTTCCCATCCTCCTCCATCAAGGTGCAGGTCACATTGCCTCCCGGACCTATCCAGGCAGGACCCGAGACGGTATACCGACAGTGTAACAAATATGTTAGAACAGCGATAGAGAGCACAGATGTTGGATTTGGTTGCTGAGGTCAGCATTAGGCTGACTCAGCATAGAGGTAACTACTCCCTGCAGTTGCGCTGCGGGGAGGAGAGAATCATCAACAAATAATTACAGACCACGTGAATACATTGTTGATCACCCCGTACCATCATACGAATGCCTACCCACAGTTAATATATGATAACGTGAACCGCAAGCGAGCGACGCACCTAAGCGAACGACGCACCCCAAATCCCTAGTAAAACCACCAAATTCATAACCATATATCTCAACAGCCACTCTATAGGATCTTCTGGAATTTCCAGGACAGTATTGTATGTGTACCAATAAGCATGCGCCTGAATTTTATAGCTGTAAGTATAATATGTGTGGAGATCGTATGCACATACCCTGCATACACCCCCCTAACGTGTTTCCCCACCGAGCGGCGCGCCCCATCAACATTTGTCTATCACACACCTATTACCCTCAATGCCACCACAACGCAACGCGAAGCGAACTTACAATGAAGGTACACTGTACCTTGCTATCGAGGCTACAAAAGTCACTTTACTAGATAGTACAAAACACGCGTCTAAGGCCTTTGGGGTTCCTGAAACTACGCTAAGACGACGTCGTGATGGAAAGCTCCCACGACGCGACTGTGTGCCCAGCTCAAAGAAGCTGAAGGAGACAGAAGAGGAGGCGATAGTGGCACATATACTTGAGCTAGATACCCGAGGAATAGGTGCTACAAGGGCCATGGTGGAAGGAATGGCCAATGATCTACTTCCTGCGCGCGGTGAAGAGCCTGTTGGCAAGCACTGGGTAGACAGGTTCAAGACGCGTACTAAGGAAATCAAGCTTCGGCGCAGTCGTCCATACGATCGTAAACGAGCTATGAACGAAGATGCACGCGTTATAACGCGTTGCTTCGAGCAGGTAAAGGAGACAAAGGAGAAGTACGGCATCCTGGACGAAGACATACACAACTTTGATGAGTCTGGGTTCATGATGGGCGTAATTAAGAGCCAAATAGTCTTTACAGCCTCTGAGAAGAGAACAAATCCTAAGAAAATACAGCCAGGCAACCGAGAATGGGTCACAATCATCCAGGGCATATGTGCTGCAGGATGGGCTATCCCGCCCTTCGTCATCTTCTCTGGCAAGGTCCTTATATCAAGCTGGTACGCAGGCATGCCTCGTGATTGGGCAATTGAGATCAGCCCTAACGGCTGGACGACAAATGAGCTTGCCCTGAAGTGGTTGAAGCACTTTGACGCGCATACAAAGGAGCGCACTGTAGGCGCGTACCGCCTGCTGATTATGGACGGTCATGGGAGCCACAACACAAAAGAATTTCACGACTTCTGTGAGGAACAGAAGATTATTGTTCTTTGCATGCCTCCACACTCATCTCACTTGTTGCAGCCCCTTGACATGGGCTGTTTTGCCCCTTTGAAGAGGGCGTACTACACTGAGATAGAGAGTTGGTCACGGTACGCAGGAACGCAAGTCAAGAAAGAGACCTTTCTACCAGCTTTTCAGATCGCTTTTGACAAGGCAATTACAAAACGGAATATTCTAACAAGCTTCAGAGGCGCTGGATTGGTCCCTCACGACCCAGAGCGAGTGCTATCGAAACTTGATGTGGTGCTTCGCACGCCGACACCTCCACCATCAGAAGCCACCCCATGGGAGTCCAAGACACCAATCACCCTAAAGGAGATAGAAGCGCAAACAACATTAGTACGCGAGCGCACGAAAAGGCACAGGGAATCGCCTATTTCACCTCTTCTCCAGGCCATTGATTCACTTGCTAAAGGCATGGCTATTATGGGTCATGAATCAGAATTGCAGACTAGGGAAATCGCAGGTCTTCGGAAGGCAGTCAACACGCTGACAGAGCAGCGCAGTCGTAAAAGAAAGTTTGTTCGAATGGAGGAGAGTCTGACGGTCGGTGACGTATAGGACTTGATGGCCAGAAAGGACGGTTGTGGTGGGGAGGCAGCTGAACAGTCTGCGAAGAGGGTGCGCGCGCAGAGGCATTGCGGGCGTTGCGGCAAGACTGGCCACAACACCCGTACCTGTACTGCAGAAATAGTAGATCCAGACGATAGCGACTCTTCTAGTTAATATTATAGGCTACACCATATTTATATGCAGTGTTGTGGTGAAGAAGTAGTAGATATATATTAGACGCAACTTTGGTAGGGTGCGCCGCTCGGTGGGGAAACACGTTATTCAAAGCTTCAAATGACTTTAGTTTATATAGATAGAACTCTATCTCGAGAATTTCAGAACATCTGATCATGTGGCTGTTGAGATAAATGGTTATGGATTTCGTGGTTTTACTAGGGATTTGGGGTGCGTCGTTCGCTTAGGTGCATCGCTCGATTGCGGTTCACGTTACAAAAATACACTGTTTTTGTTGAATGGACTCTGTCAGCTAGCTGATCATGGTGTGAGCAAGACCAAGAGAGTGAAGAGCTGAGTTTGCACGGTGTACACAGCGCGCGGGAATGTTAGGGTGGGCAAGTAACTGTCGTTGATTGCTTGATGTTCTACATGCGGGGAAAAAGTTCGTATACATGAGTACGTGCACGGTTGCAATCACTTGGCATAGCCCCGTGATTACAACATCATGTATAGTCAGCGAACCGTACTGCGAATGTTGTACGGACAGTTTTGCTGCTTCCCAAGCGAGCTGCGCACTTTGCCAAGACCTTGCACCTTTCACATCCTTACCACAATGCCTCCCCAACATAAAGCGCAGAAGACCTATAGCGAAGGTAAATTACGGCTGGCAATATCAGCTATCGACAAAAATGAGGTTGAGAGTGGAAGGAATGCAGCATCCATCTACGATGTTCCTGAAAGCACCCTCCGTTCTCGATGAGCTGGAATCCGTTCACGAGGCGATTGCGAGCCCAACTCAAAAAAGCTTACCAAACTGGAAGAGGAATCAATTGTCCAATACATCTTGGATCTAGATTTACGTGGAATTGGAGCTACGAGATCCATGGTACAAGATATGGCTTCAGATCTGCTCGCTGGACGGGGTAAACAACCTGTTGGCAAGAACTGGGTTGACAACTTCAACAAGCGTACCCCTGAGATCAAGCTTCGAAGGAGTCGTCCATATGATCGCCAGCGAGCCCTGAACGAAGATCCACGTGTTCTGAGTCCCTGGTTCTCACTTGTGCAGTCTGTCAAGGAGAAGTACGGGATCCAGGATGAAGACACCTACAACTTTGATGAGACAGGCTTCATGATGGGCCGAATTAATTCTCAGATGATCTTTGCAGGCTCTGAGAAGCGCAGTGCTCCAAAAAAGATTCAACCGGGTAACCGTGAGTGGGTTACGTTAATCCAAGGTATCCGCGCAGCAGGATGGGCGATTCCACCATTCATTATATTTCCTGGAAAGGTGCTCATCTCCTCCTGGTACAAGAATGCACCTCGCGATTGGGTCATTGAGATTAGCCCTAACGGCTGGACGACAAATGAGCTCGCTGTTGCATGGCTAAAGCACTTCAATGCACATACAAAGGCACGTAGTGTAGGCTCACATAGGCTGCTAATTGTCGACGGCCACGAGAGTCACCAATCGTTCGAATTCCATGGTTTTGCAGGGAGGAGAAAATTATTGTTCTCTGCATGCCCTCTCATTCATCGCATCTGTTACAGTCGCTTGATGTAGTATGCTTTTCGCTGTTGAAGCGGGCGTATGGGGATGAGATCTTAGCCTTGGCACGATACAGTGTCAAGCACGTCAAGAAGGAGGCCTTCATACCAGCCTTTAAAACAGCATTTGAGAAGACATTTCTAGCACACAACATTCGTACGAGCTTTCAAGCTACTGGTCTAGTGCCACATAACCCAGATGTTGTATTATCAAAGCTTGATGTAGTGCTGCGTACACCCACCCTTGCATCACCACAAGATGACCCATGGGAATCTAAAACACCAAGTAATCCACGCGAGATGGAAGCTCAATCAACACTTACTCGCGATTGTGTTCGACAGCACAAAAGCCCGTCGTCTGCCTCTGTTCTAGGGTTTCTTCAGCACCTTCAAAAAGGCGCTGAGAAGGCAGCGCACAAAGTAGAGTCGATGGAGAGTGAAAATGCCGAGCTTAGAAAGGTGGCTTCAGCCGCAACAGAGCGTAAAGGCCGTAAAAGAAAGTACATACGTGCAGAGAAGACACTCACTGTTGGAGAGGTAGTTGATTCATTTACTCTTGAGATGTCTGGCGGGCAGGAAGAGAGCAATAGGCATAGAAAGAAGGCCCGTGCGGGCACTGTGAGCGTTGTAGCGGGACTGGACCCAACGTGCGTACTTGTAGGGTAAATATTCAGAATGCAACCGATAGCGACGAGTTTGGAGAGTAATTTGGTATCATATCTTAGACTAGTCAATGTTGTGGTGTTGCAGGATCAGTCTCGTAGTCAGCACGACTTAGTATAGTGCGCAGCTCGGTTGGGAGACACGTTAGTGGTTGTTCTTGTGTTTGCGCTTAGCAGAATTTCCTCAAGCGTACACTAAATCACCACTTGCTCGCTCTGCTTCCCACTGTTCTGGGACCATTGAAAAAGACCCAAGAGTAGGGTGACCAGCTTTTAACACTCGCTGACACTGTTGTGCACATTGCCTCATCAAGACTATGGCCTCTGTACTTCGACCTTGTGCTTTCCACGTAAAAGTCAGGTTGGCCACGCTGATCGACATAGAGGGATGGTCTTCTCCAAGCTTCGTCTTGCTCGTCTCCATCACCTGCATAAACGGCTTCTTGGCCTCATCCCAGCGGCCTTGATTTCTGTACGTCGACGCCAAGTTGGCCATGCTAGTCAGCAGAGTTGTCAACAATCAATTCAATCCGCCTTTTGATTTCACGCGCTTACCGAATAAGGAAGGGATTAAACTTATATGGGTAATTGCTAAGCCTATACAGGTAATCAATCAATTCAATCCAAGCCTTCTGAGCCCCACTTAATTGATTGTTGACAACTCTACTAGTCAGTGTGTCTGGATGGTCTGCTCCGAGCTTTATCTTGGTGTTTGGGCGTATTACCATAATGTCAATACAAGTTTTACCTGGTTCGTCGCGATGCAGATAGCTTGACTGGTGCAGGATATCACTCTGTGTCTGGCTTCTTGCACTGGCGCCTTATTCTCTTGTTCGCCCTAAACACATCTCGGATAGACTCTTTTATGAGAGTTGAGGAATCGGATTGATTGCTCAGTGAACTATCTACTGAGATATATACACGAAGTAGCATAATGCGAGAAGCTTCGGTGGAACCGAGGCTGATGCAAACATCACAGATGATCATACCAAGAGCTGAACCAAGGCCAGACTGATGATAGACTTAGAGGTCACATGACCTGACGTCTGACACTCTCGAAGTTGGCGCCTCTTACGAATGTAATCTGTCTGGGTTCCGCTAACCGCGTTCTGTAGTGATAGCGGAGTGTTATTGTGAGTTTCGATCTGTTGAAAAGTGCGTTCCTATATTATCTCTCCAAAGTCGTACTGCAGAAGCTCGTTCTTGCCGTTTGTCGATGTACCAACGAATACATCACCAAGGCGAATGTCATGGTGTTTAGAGGGAGCGCCGCCACCAATACCAACCTTAAGACCGATACGAATGTTTGAAAAAGTGCGCACCATGTCTCGGGCGACAATGGCAGGCCCAAAATGACAACATTGTGGTCGCTGATCCATCCAAAGGTGTAGTCATTGCTATCGTTGTCTAACTGGGACCTCAGTCTCGGATATTCTTCGTCAAGGAAAGAGTAGGCATTGACCTTCTCAACAACCAGTGCGCAGATGATGCCGATAGTATAAGCTTCTGGATCTTAAGAGTCGGCCATGAGTCGAGTGACAAGTAAAAATTTGGAAGAGCTTAGGTAAGGCTACTGGAATTAAACAGATATAAAGCCCGCAATCCAACGGCAATCAGAGGTGAGGCACTTTAAAGACGGTTTAGAAAAAGCAGCGCGCGTGAGAGCATACATAAGAGAAGATATTAGTAGGCTCGGGAAGTCGCAGAAGCGTATGGAATTGCAGATGATGCAGAAAATGCACGCAGGAAATGTGGTGAAAGACGTTGACTGTCGGTATACCTTCTCGGATCCTAGTTGGATAGGTCCGGGAGATAATGTGACCCGCACTTTGCTGGAGGAGTGTGTCGCGGATTGAAGGAGGGAAATAGGGAGGAAGGGATGGGCAGCGATCACGATCACACTCGTGTATCCGAAAAGAATGATAATGGTTCTCTGTCACTGCTCCCACGTGGTACGGGCTAGGGTCAACGTTTGGTTGTGCTAGCTAGTATACCGGTGTAGGTTAATCAGTTCTTGAGGTTCATTCTATTGATGTTGGTTGTGGTTATCTACTTATACATGGCGTGCATCGCTTGCTTGGAACCGCGCTATGCCCAATGCGGTCACAAAGTGGCCTGTCGTTTCCTAATGTTATCACAGTACGACCTGCAGTAGTCTCCGGTGAGAGATGCCACGTATCTTCCATCGAAGAGAGCACGTCGATATCTCCCTTTCTTGTCCGGATATACTTCCATTGACGGAGTGACCTTTTTGCTCTTCAATCTCTCCTCTGAAATATGCGCTGTGGCTCAAAGACCATAAAGTGGCAGGGTTGATACAAGAACAATTTATAGATGGTCAGGTATATGGACGATACTCAGATCAAAGAAAAAGACCAAACCTGTGATGTGAATGGAACAGTTGAGGTCCACTCAACCGAACGAATCGGAAGTATACTAGGCCACAGGACAAGGCTGTACCGGTGAACAAAAATAGAGTAGGTGTTAGACAAGCGAGGCTGAATGACTGCTTGCAGCTCGGCAGTAGGGGAACTGGAATTATGGGGATTGGTGTGAGACTGTCTGCACATCGTGTTACAGGTTAGAGGTTGTCTATCCATCAAACTAAGTGCGCGACAAATGAGAGACGATAGCTCAGCGGCACTATATGCACTTACTCATCGGGCAGAGTCCGTGTACATGGGACCAGACACAATATCCCCAGTATATACAGCCGAACTGCAAGACATCAGCTTAGCATTTCAGATCGCCCAAGAGTACACAGATCGGAATGGCGAGCGTCGAGAAATCGCCATCTACACCGATAACCAAGCAGCCATCTGGCCCATAACTAAAAATGAGGGGAGAACTGGAGCCTACATCTTCGAGGATATCTCCAGACAAGTTCAAGAGTTCCAGGAAAGAGATCGACAAGTAACTGTCCGGTGAATGCCAGCTCACGTGGGCATTCCAGTAAATGAGGCGGTCCATAAGGTTGCTAAGGAGGCTACGGGTGGATGGCAAATGGACGCAGATGTCCACCAGCGGACTCACCCGCTAGACTGCATCCAGTCAGATCGACGCTTAAAAAATGGTGCAAGATACAAGGAAATATAATGGATAACTCAACGGCTGAGAGCGGTATACGGCTGAGCAACTTGTAGACACACACCTACGCCAACCAAGAAAGAACTGTCACCTCAGTAAACGAGAGAGGACGTTGCTGGTGCAAATGCGAAGAGAGAAAATTGGGCTCAAATGCTCTCGCTTTAACAGACATTTGAGAGAAGTTACCAGCCCCAAGTGTAAATGCGGAGCGAGACGGCAAACGATTATCCATATCCTATTCCATTGCAGGATACAGAGACCCTCGGGACAACATCTTCGGCAATCTGAGCGGCCGAGACAACCTATGGGCCATCATGAGCAAGCCACACCTAGCCACTAAAACTATCAAATACGTAAATACGTAGAACAAACACGAGTCCTTGGGGCACAATGGGGACCAGAGCCACTTACACGACAGCCGAGCGCTGGTAGAAATGAAATGGGGTGGCGCGGATTAACATCCGCACCGTGTCGGCTGTGCAGGACGATCTGGCAGCTGCAACAAAGTTTGCGCCACGCAGCTGACGAGGGCTAGGCTGTGGCGAGTACGAGATAAGCTTTAATGCCAATAAATCAACGCTATGCTTGATCTGTTAGTTCGGGTGTCATCTCCACTTGCCGTGTGGCGCAGATCATCTTCCAACTAAACTTGAGAGGAAACTGCAATCGCTAAGCACTATGCAAACAATATCCCACTACATTCTGCATCCACAAGTGAGCTCTGGAGAAGCTCTGATGACTTGCGAAGCAGTGCACAGGCAGACGCTGGCGACGTTCGAGAAGGTGCTGGGGCTTGAGCATCCAAACACACCGACGAGCGTATGCTGCCTTGCTTACCCGCTTGCGAACCAATGTCGCTATGACGAATCTCTTGCTCTATGATATATTGCATGCGCTACATGTAATGTCGTCGTCAGGGAAGATTGTCCAGCGATCCAGGCATGTCCCGAACATCGTTCCGAAGTGTTTGCTTCATAAGAGCAGATTTGGATTCAAGATGTCAAGGATATCACGGGGAGCTTAAGTTACACGCATGTTTGATTTGTGCGGGTCATATACGCGCAAGCCTTGTTCTCCCGGACGATCTACGCTCTAGCTAAACCCACGCCCCGCAGGAACGCTTTTCCTGTCAGGTACGTTCTCCTTCCCTGTCGGGTATGCTCTTCTTCCCTTTCCAGCATCGTGACTCTCAACCCAAATCTATGATGTCGGCCATAAAAATTCGAGAAAGGAATGAAACCAGCATCGTGCGCTCTCTCTAATCATGTTCTGTAGTTATATTCATAGGCCAGATTCGTCTATTAACAATTAGCTGATGCGCTACGGTTCGGACTCTTATCTTTCGGATGTAGATCATCAGAGTCTGTTTGGGTACCGTAGTTTCCCATATAATTTCGACCGGCATGATGTCACCGGAACTATAGCTTCGCAAGTCACCGCATGTAGGTTGTCCTTAAGGCTCAGCTACAGGTATTCAGCATTCCTACAGTACTAGGGAATTAGTCTGTTCGCACCAGCACGGACCTTTTCCGCAACACCAAACACGAGACCAACCCTCCTAACTTCAATCTCCTACTGCACGA
>JALRMI010000460.1:0-19948 GCA_026120165.1 Leptosphaerulina australis
TATCACAGTACAACCTGCAGTCATTTCGGGTGGTCGATGCCGTATATCTTCCTTCGAAGAATTGCACATCGACCTTTCCTTTTCTGGATATACTCACAATGACCCTATGCTTTCTTGAAGGAAAAATTCTCGAGAATCTGCAAACCGAACTGAACAAACGCCATTGCATGGGTGACGAGCAAAAAAATCGTGTCGACGTGGTGAACATACTGCAAGAGTGTATATCTTCTGGTACAAACAAATCGAATAATTGGAACATATACGACATACTGTCATAACAAGATGCCAGGAATTGTGGAGAAGGTTGCCATGATCATTAACTTGGACGATACTCCACGCATATGAATCATGTTATATCGTGCGTTTTTCTCTTACGAAATTACAGAGTCTGCGTTCAATACGTACATGTCGACAAAGATCAGTCGCTGGCAACGAACATCTTGATGATACCTTGAGGCTGCACTGATTGAGTTTCTCACTGAACCAAGTCCATCAACACTTCTGTAGCCCCAGAGAGGGAATCGGAAAGAACCTTATGAACACGATTTCGCATCTATGCAGCTTCAAGGTAGTTAGGTCAATTTCGTTATGATATCAAGTTATACAATTGACTATCTTTCGGAGCTGAGGCGCAGCTTTGGCGTCGCTGGCATGACCCACCTTTCTCTCAGTGCTATATCATAAGTTATAACTGGCGGTGTACTCACCATGAATATCAGGGCTAGGTGCATGACCGTTACGAACAGCGGCTGGCCTGCTGTCAGTGCGCTCATACTGTCTGTTACACACCCAACGTGTTGTGAAGCAAGAGGTTAACCGTTTACTCCTTTGAGTATGCTTATCCCAAGTGTGGCACAACGGCCGAAATACGAAGCGTCCAGATGCAACTTGTTGAAAGGAAGTGCATCTGTTGACGGTTTGAAGCATTCCCTTGTACACACTGGTACAGTTTGGTGGTAATTCTGTCACCCTTGAATTGAATAAATGCCTTCTCCTACATTCGGGGATGATTTATGCCTACCAGAGCCCTAGCCAATGGCACTATTGATAACGACGCTGCAAAGAACTCTGTTCCCAGCACGGCGCAAACCAAGCATGGATTTATGATTGAGTGCTGTAATGCAGCCCTGGAAGCCTATCTAGTCAGTATGTTGAGGACAAGAAAAAGAGGCTGGCTAAGCAGTTTCATGGTGTAACGAGAAACGAAGTTCACCGAGTGAAGGGTGGCTGGCTATGGGCTGGCTGTAGGCTGCATACGACTTGACTATATCCGAACCCATTGTCGAAACCTCTGGCAGCAGCAGCCAAGACAAACCAGACCCTTGCTGCATGACCCACTATACTGGTTGAAAAAAGAAAGTCTCAGGTAATTCCGTAGTACAGCATCATGACCATTGTTTCTACCAGTCTTGCCCCATGCTCCACTGGCACATGCTGACTTTCGGTTTCAATTAGCACTGCCTGGCCTTTGTTTCCTCTTACAACCTACTGACCATCGCACCTGGATTACAAACTAGCTTCTCTGTTAGATTCATCGCTCAGAGCTAGACTTGCTACATCAACTTGGGCATAACAGGATACCAAGAAACAGTGCGGTCGACCGTACGTAGTTCGTAGTTGTGATTGCTTGATGAGGCCACTACGGCGAAAGAGTTGACTATTTTGCTACGCCAATACAAGGCAATTGTTAAGCTAAGTTGCGCAGGCTACAAGACTTAGTCAATTCTTCCACCGTAGTGGCCTCATCAAGCAATCGTAACTACAAACTACGTACAGTTGACCACGCTGCCCAGAAATGATCCTGGACACTAACTTTCAAGGTGTGACTGCTAATATTGTCTTTGTGTGGTTGGCTGAGATAGTTAACGCTGTTACGTAAATCATCGGATTGCTGCTGATATTATTGGGAGGACTGCAGCTTGATTAGCTCTTAATCCAATGCTTTAGCCTGATCTGGATATTATTGTAGGACAATTTTCTCGAATTGTAAGAAATTCACCGCTAAGATGCGGGACTGCCGAACGAAATAATGTAAGCCTTGCTCGATTAATTAGTAGTACTTGTTACACAGTGATTGTGCGAGCTGACATGTATATACATGTTGAGTTTCTTCACCGACTGTCAGCCTTGTTCACAGTCCAGCCTTATACGGAAGCAACACCAATGAAAGATTCAAAGCTGGTAAGTATCGCCTGTAACAGCAAATCACGCAAAATCATTGGCCAATAGACTGCCAAATTTGTTCACCCATATGCCAAGTCTTGCTTGAGCTGGCGGTATGCGAGGGAGAAGCCAGCACAGTTCGAGGCTGCTGGCGAGACTGTGTGCATGTTCTTTGAGTTGCAAGTATCGTTCGACTTTCAGTTGAAGCTGAAATCATACTGACTGCAGGTTGAGTTTGTGTGCATCAACTTGCTAACAGAGTTGCCTATATTAATGTACGATCGTTGCGCCCAACAGACAACACTACACAGCTCAGCGATCCTCAATCTGAAGACAACGCATTTCAAAAAGAGCATTTGAATTTTACTTCTTATTCAGAAATGAAGGCCTCGACTATCCTTACTACTCTAGCCCTCGCGGCCGTTGCCCCTCTTGCATCTGCACGCAACTGCAAGACTGGACTTGACTATTGTGGTCATACCCTCCTAAGCATCGGTAAGTCAATAAATTTTATTATAATCCAAGTTTCCATGTCTTTCACCCCGCAGGAAAACACTATTTGCAAGTCTCAAAAGTAACACGTGCGAAGGAAACTATAAAGGACAAGTCTTGCAAGCACTCAAAGACAAGGGCCAGCCTACCGATGGAAAGCATATCGATGATGCATTATTCTACTGCAAAGGAGGAAGCAATGGAGATATCGAGTTTCAGATGTTCTGTGGGGAGAAACGTTGCGTCGATGCTGGAAATGATAAAAGCGACTACTGTAGGCGCACTCAGCTTTTCCAGGCTTGAGCAAGGGCATCGGAATAGACGTTAATGAGATAAATCTGACGAAGTATCGGTGGCAGTGGCTTTTGGTGTCGAAAATCCAACTATATACGTTCGTTAAGCCATCATATCCTGCAATATTTCTTAGTGAAAGTTTCATCGTAGCTGGAAGTGACTTGACTTGATTTGTTTGTTGGTAACTCTAGCTGAGCTTGACTAATTGAAAAAAAATCCACAAAATGATTTCTTACACATAATTGCCCTCTTTTTTCATACAAGAACTTGTATTATGGATTTCCTTCCTCTACAAAATGTTGAATGTACTGTTTTGCAGCAAGTAAGCCTGGGAGTTGAAGAGTCTAATACGTTTGCACTTAACGAAGTGGCAAGGTCAGAAAGGAACAGGCTGCAAACATCGGCTAATGATCAAAATGCCACTGTTTGGCGTAATGATTCCCCATCTTCCACTGTTTTCAACACACTACCACTGATTCAACCTTGGCTCAAAAATGACCAGAATACCACTGTTTCTGACCCGGATGCCACTGTTTCTACCCCACCTGCTATTGTTCAATTGGTGGACTATGTACCCTTACCTAGAATGCTCTCGGCTGTAGACAAAGTGGACCTTTTTAGAAAAGTGCACAGGTCGCAGCCTGTACGATTACAGATTTTAGTCTTCTACGTAGTCAAATGTTTGTCGTTCTCTGAGGAATGGGTAGAACAACCTTGTTCTTCGAGTCACAATGCGTCGGCTGTTTGATCGCGTCAGACACATTATGAATCGTTATTCATTTGGTAAGGGCAGTCACTGTCGGCGCGAGCCGTTGGATATCATTGGTCCAAAAACTATGGTATTTTGGTCAGAAACAGTGGCACCCGGGTCAGAAACGGTGGTATTTGGGTCCATTTTTGAACCAAAATCAAATCAGTGGTAGTGTGTTGAAAACAGTGGTATTTTGGTCATTAGCCGTCAAATAAAGGGATAGGAAATTTGCATACATACTACGCCTCTTAAGTACGTACTTTGTCCTCATTCACCCCTAACGTAGACGTAATGTCGAGTTTCCCCCGTACAGCACTGCATTCTATCTCTATAGTGCCGTATTATGGCTTGTAAGATGCAGTGCTGGCAGATGACTTGAATGGTGGAGGGTATATTACCTTCATGACCAACGTATTATCAAGGACATCTACACTCTGGGGTAGCAAGAGTGATAATATATCTTGCTGGGTGTTTGTTGCTTTGATTGGTGGAACAATCTCGCGCCAGCTACATACGAACCCCAGCATTTAAACATACGCTAGATCTCTACATACCCTCATCGATCGGCAACAATCCGATTGAATGCATACTGCGAAATGGTGCCTGTGTTTCAAAATCCCATCATCCGTGGCTTTAATCCAGACCCCACAGTTTGTGTAGTCCCATCGTCTACACCTGGCGGGAAACCCACCTATTACCTTAGCACATCGACATTCGAGTACTTCCCTGGTTGCGCCATATACCGGTCTACCGACATCGTAAACTGGACGCTGGTGGGCCACGCTCTCACTCGGCCCTCACAACTCCATCTCCGCACCGTGGAACCCGGAGCCGGAAGTTGGGCTTCGACACTTCGCTACAGAGAAGATGAAAAAAAATGGTACCTGTTCAACGGTGTATACCACCGCTACCGTCCAGGCAGCGATGAGCGGATCTTTCCACGCGGCTTTTATGTCTGGACCGACGATATTGATGTGGACGGGAGCTGGAGCGATCCAATCTATTTCGATAACCCTGGATTCGACCAAGATGTGTTCTGGGATGACGATGGAAAAACATATCTCTCTACCACAGTAAGAATTGCTGATAGAGACCCAGAGAGCAAATTGAAGGACTTTGCAATTCATGTTTCGGAGATTGATTTGCCGACTGCGAACACGTTGACTCCGCCCGTATGCATTCGGCAGAGTAAGTACGGTGTTGCGGAGGGAAGCCACATTATGAAGAAAGACGGATACTACTATTTGTTTGTCGCTGAAGGCGGTACGGAGGCGGGCCATCAAGAGTGGGTGTATAGAAGCGAGAAAGGTGTCTTTGGACCATGGGAGAGCCAGGGAAAACCTTTGTGGTACAATGGGCCTAAAGAAGAGATCCAGAGGACTGGACATGCAGATGTGTTTGAAGATGAGAAGGGACGATGGTGGGGCGTCTTCCTCGGAGTCAGGCCAGCTGCGAAGAATGGAAAGTTCCTTGAGCCACAACTCGGTAGGTGTTCCCAAACTCGCGGAAGGTGATGGTTTGGGCTGATCGATTCTAGGAAGAGAGACATTCTTAGTCAAAGTTGAGTGGATCGACGGCTGGCCAGTTTTCAATGACGGTAAGAACATCAAGTTTCAAACAGAAGGTCGGGACGGGGTTGCTCAGCACATAGCTCAGTCAAAATCAGGAGGCATCCGCTGGCGAGCTTCCCTCAGTTCAAGCACAGATAGCCTTGAACTTGGGTGGTACCAGAAGAACACTCCGCTAAAGCCATGTCACTCATTCACTGAACGTCCGGGCTATTTACGGATACACGGCGGATGTTATGATTTGTCGTCTCCGGAGGCGCCGGCACTACTTCTACGGAAGCAAGAAAGCTACAGTGATAAATTCTCCGCAACGCTAGAGTTTAAGCCCAGTCGCAAAGGGTACGAAGCAGGTATCACCGTATGGTGGAGCATGTATTCATACGCCTCCATCGGCATCACAGCCATGGCACACGAAAACCAACTTACTCCGACTATTATCTGCAGAAAACCCACGGGAGTCGTTGGGAAATTGGAGACAACATATCCGGCGATTGTACACACACCAAAACAGCAAGCTTTTGATGCTTCAGTACCTTCTCAACTTTCAGCCGAAGCTACACCCACAACTTACACTTTGAAAGTCACCCAAGGAGCGCACGAATGGGGATTTTCTTTCAACATTGAAGATCTTTGTGTTATGCCTCCCGTAGGTGGTGCCTTCACAGGAACGATGTTCGGAATATATTCGTTCGGGTCATGGGAGCCGGTGTTGGACCCAGCAGACTTCAGTGATATTGTGATCCAAGAGTTAGACTTGTGATGGAAGAGACTGGTTAGAAATTCGGATGATTAGCTCCTTAAATGCATGGATGCAACCAAAGGCTCACCAGAATACTTTGCAGTAAAGGCACAGCCTCCACTTATACGATGAATTGTTTTCGCTCCTTGGTGATGTGGTTATTTAGGGTGCGCACTGAATTCACTTTATACACATGTGCGCAAGTGAAAAGAAGTTAGTATTACCGACAAGAATTCCGCATAATTACTCATCGCTAGATCAACCGCCAACACATGTATAGTTGATGTCTTCGTTCTTATTTTCTATCCACTGAGGAGCCGTGTCTGCCAAGGGATATAAGAGCTAGTTTAACTTCGTTTACCTAAGAGTGTGATACATCAGTATTTCGACACATGTATCGTTATCTTGAGCGTGGTTTCGTCGTCGCCCTTCTGAACGTCACCTAGATATATTCACTCCTTCGTCGACAACTTGTCTTTTTCCTAGAGGTTACCAATTGGCTATAGTGAGCATCAACTTAGGATTATCGAGTGAGATAAGACCTATGAATACCTTGCATGGAAAATACCACACCAAAGCTTTTCATGTTTGAGACTTTGCATTCACTGCAACAATATGTATCACCGGATGTCATGGTTGGGGCTCTTCCTGCCATATCATCTAGGCTTCTCCTCCCTCTCTGACTGAAGGCAATTTCTCTTGATGCACAGGCATTGCCTACCACCAACTATAAAACACATGCTATCTGCAGCTTCTCACAAAGAATCAAATCAATTATTCATGCACTCAATTCACCATACAAATCCAATAAGATGATTTTAAAGAGCAGATGTCTTGATTATTCATCGTAGACAGCGAAGGCATACATCCATTTAAGCACACACGAAGAGATACTTACATTTGACTCTTGTCAGGAACTTAAAGGCTAGAACGTTTCATCATGTTTTGAAAAGCAGAAATTAAAAACATGAGTTGCCTTGCGATTCAGTGATGCTAATACCGGTTGATGACTACAGAATATGCGAAAGACGGTGACCCGTCACTTATTACCGCATATCCTGGCTTCTCCTGCTTTTGCAATTACTCCGTTCCTCTAGGCGGGAGTGAAAAATGTAGCGAGAAAGTGCCGGTCGAAGACCAACAGAACCTTACTCCCTCTCCAACTCCCCCAGCATCTCCCTCGTCGCACTCAAACTCTGGCTATCCCCATAAATCGCCGCAATCAGACTGCCATCTAGCTTTGGAAATTCACGCTGCAGAATTTCCACATTTTGATCATGTTCATCCTTCATCCCCCGAGCTTCATAGCTCTGCATCACCTCGATTTGATGGCTCCTGTCTTGGCCTTGAGGCAAGGCGAGATCTGTCTGGGTGCGCCGCGGAGGAAGGCCGGGAGGTACCTCGTAATTGTTGTCATTGAGGCCTTGGTAGTTCTGAGTCTCCGTGTTGTGAGGTGGGACACGAAATTGATAGGAATGGTTGGGCGGTGGCTGCTGAGAGTTGGGGTTGAAGTCAGGTGATTGGTATTGAGCCCAAGGGTCTTGCTCGTTTTGGGTAAAGCTTTGATGTCCTGATTGCCCCTGTCCGAGGTTGTGACCGGGCGGAGGGTGGTTTGGTGGAGCGTACTGAGTGTGTGAGGTCTGGTCTTGATATGCTGAGTATGGGTTAGGGTTTGACACGCCATGAGCTTGTGCTGGTGGAGGGCTCTGGTAGCCGCCGCCGTTGGTCGGCGTTGAGCTGCTATACTCGTCCTGCCAGGGGTTCGTGTTGGACGCCATGTTAATTCAGATCTTGGTATATAAAATACCTAGTAATGCGGTTTTACAAGCTTGATGGGTCTTGGAATGCGTTGTAGTTTTGTACACGAATACTGAGGCTGTGTTGCGATGAGAAGTTTAGAAACATGCGCGGATGACGTATGCTGTCCCACGTGTGACAGCCCCACCCTACCGCAGATCCCTGCCATGCAAATGAATAGTGCTGACTCTTCAAAGTATATCCTGTCATGTAAAGAACAAAGTCCAGCTCAACTTCAGATTCGACACTGACCTGAAGATGCATCACATGAGTAGGTTTCTTGAGTAGGCAATGCCAAAGCTTAACATAGCGTTTTCTAGTTGTATTTACGGCAGCAGCTCTCATTGATGCGCCATATTCTCCTCGAGCGCCTGTTCTCCCAAACTACTTACACAAGCAAAATTCATCGTTTAAGCTCAGCAAATCGTCTGGACAACTCATCCACATCTGGTATCTTTCCACCTGGACCATTGTCCTTTTTGACAGGCTGCTTCTTCTCGGCTGCCTGCTGCACCTTCGCGGCTGCCGCGCCAGGCAGCTTCAGCTTCGGCGCGATATTATCTGTACTAGGACTCGGCGGTACGACTCTCAGCGGACTCTGCGGCCCTACAGTTCTTGGCGGTGTCGCCTTGACTAGCTCCTCCCTTTCTTCGTCCTTCTTTCCATCAGCTGATAACAGCACTTCCGTATCTGCTTCTTCTGCTACACCACCACCCGACTCATCATCGTTGTCGGAAGATGTCTTAGGGGCGCCAAATGGAACGCCATAGAACCGTGCGATTTCACTCAAATATGCATCCACCAGTTCTGCGCTGGGTGTCTTGGCTTCCAACTTCTTCGCAACGCGCTCTGCCACCCCTTCGCCTTCCATAGCTGCTATCGCTACTTCTTTTCCAAATTTCTCAACAAGGTATGCGCGCACCTGATGTAGCTCCTTGATTTCCGTCCTTGGCGCAGCGTATATGATGCTCCGTACTGCTTCTTCAAGTGCGGGGTCGAGCGGTAAAGCTGTGGTGGAATGTGAGGGTGTAGGTTGATCGAGGAGTTGAGAACGCGCGAGCAGTAGTTCGCAGTAGAGTTCTAGGATTTCGTGGAGTTCGGTGGTAATATCGCTCCGTATTATATTCTCAACCCGTATCCTCGCAGACTGAAGTTTACCGATCTGGCGAGGTATTAGCTATTGTCGCTTGTTGGAGGGAGGTAGTGCGCAATGTGATATCGCAGTACTTGATTGGTAAGGCCAGGGCACTGAATGCAAGCATGTAAGGATCTTCACATACCTCAAGAAGCTGCGCCATCTCTCGCCTTTGTTGTTTCGCTTTCGCTGTATCTTTCTGTTGCACCATACGTAACCGCGATATTGACAGCTTAAGCTGTACTTTGAGCTTGTTCTAGATTGTGTAAGCTACAAGTCATGAGCCGTACAACAGTAGGACCCACAACTAGTGATTGTGAAGGTGGCATTTTTGCAAACGTATGAGCGAATGCTATTGGAAACGGAGTGTGAGGGAGCAGCAAGGAGAATTGTTGTAGTGGGCGGAGATATCTGAGGTATGGAGCAAGGAAGGCGGGATGCGGGAAGCATGGCGGGGTTGGCGCGGCTGTGCCACAGCGCGTCATTGGCTGCTTGGCTGTCAGTTCCCGAACAGATTCACAATTGTATATGTGGAATCTTGGATTGTTGGTATATCCCAGTGCTGTTTGCCTTTTGATATTTTCTAAGTGGTGAACGCTTCTCAGACCCATTTTCATATATTCCTAGACGCCATGCTGAATAGACCGATACACGTATTTATAATGCCTGGATGCCCTTGAAGAAACCGTTTGCCTGCAGCGCTTGATTTTCTTGTACCAGCTCGCGCATACGCTCGATTTGCTGTGTCTTCGTCAGCCCCTGACTTTCCACCTCTTCTTTCCATCGAGCTAACATCTCCTTGAGCATCTTACTCCCCTCTTCAACCTCTCCCCTGCTAGCTTGAACAAAGCCTTCCTCATGTTTTCCAGCGAAATCTTCCAGTTCGTCCGCCTTTCGCTTGGCCATATTGATGACCTTTCGTGGGAAGCGAACAAGTTCAGCAACATGAATGCCAAAGGACTGATCAGAAAAACCTGGCTCAACCTTGTAGAGCAAAGTGACTTCGCGTTTCTTCTGCACTCCACTCCCAGTTTCTGTGGTGCCTTCTGAGATATGCGCTACTACATGTAGGTTCTGTACTTGTGGGTACGTATCGACTAGAGCAGTGAGCTCGTGAAAGTGGGTCGCAAATAAAGCATACGCGCCAATCTCCTTGACGATGTACTCAGATATAGCCCATGCAAGACCAAATCCGTCGTATGTGCTTGTACCACGACCTAACTCATCAATTATGATCAAGGACTCTTTCGTTGCAGACTTCAGGATGTTCGCAGTCTCCAGCATCTCTGCCATGAACGTTGAGACGCCCTTAATCTGGCTATCGCTAGCGCCTACTCTTGCCAAAATGCAATCAAATATGGTAAGCTCTGCCTCCGATGCCGGGACAAAGCAGCCGATCTGTGCCATGAGGGCAATGACACCAATCTGTCGAATATATGTCGATTTGCCACCCATATTCGGGCCTGTGATGATGAGGAATTCGCTTTCATTGCGTATCAAGCTAACATCGTTCGTGATGAACGAGATATCGTCTTGCATCTCAAGGCAAGGATGTCGAGCTTCCTTGAGAACTGTATTACCAGTCCCACGTGGGTGCATGGTTGGCCGTGTATAAGAAGTTGGCGCATGCACCGATACATGTGCGAAGGCAACGATGACATCAAGGTGTGCAAGCACCGCAGCCAGCTTCTCAATGACTGGGACGTAGGATGACGCGACAGCAACGACTTCGTTGACGAGACCTGATTGTGTACGATTGTAGTTCTCTGATAGCTGATCAAACTCTCTGCGTTTTTCCAGTAAAGAAGGTGTTGTGAAGTAGACGCCATTCTTTTGTGTGGAAATCTCCTGATACTGCTTCTTTTGTCGGATGCAGCCTGCTTCATTACGCGTCAACCTGAAGCACCACCCATGGACCTTGTGGTTCTCGAGGAATAACTTTTTTTCCGTATCCTGGTTCAAATCGTCTCCGGCTTTCATATGCTCCGATTCCATCTCACGCTTGAGTCTGTCAAGGCGTTTCCGAATCGTTCGTAGTGCTTCGTCGAATTCTGGCTTGATAATGAACTCATGGTTTTCAAGTGCATCGAGATCAACTGTGGCCTCGACCATGTCCTGCAGACCCACAAATGCCGCTGAATATTGCCGCAGTTTGGATGTGTACTCTGCGTCTAGAGGATCCTTGTATTGTTCATCTATCACGGCATCAAACGACTCCAGGAATCCGGGGAGTCGAATAATGACTTGATACGCACGGACTACGTCTTCCAGGTTTGCAGCCTTGCGTTGGAATTTCTTTGCAAGTCTGTAAAGGTCGGGTATTGACCGCAGGTGTTCTTCCTGCATGGTTTGTCGCAGCTCGGTATCGTTGACGAACGCCTCCACGAGCTGTTGCCGCCTTTCAATCTCAGCCAGATTCATAAGAGGTTGCTTCAGCCACTGAGAAAGCAGTCGACTGCCAGTAGGTGTCTTGCAGTGGTTGAGTAAACCGTATAGACTCATATTTTTCGCTCCATCCCTAGGTCCAGGCATCAAATTCAGTGCCTTTAGAGCTGCAGCATCGAGCTTCATGTACTGCGAGAGGTCGTGCTGATAAAGCTGATATTGGCCAAAGTTGGACGAGTCGGACATGACGCCCAGGTACTTGATCAAACAAGCTGCTGCGCCCATCGCCAGTTTAAGGTCAGTTTGAGATAGTGTGTTCGCTGCAGTTTCGTCCTTCAGCAATCGGGGCAAGTCTTGCTCGACATCCTTCGTGCCGAAATCGGCAGCACCTCGCTCCGCCACCGCGCAGCCACAGCTGTCAGCAATCGTTCGCAGTTTGTTCAACTCTACATTCTTCTTACTACCATCTGCTTGTATTAAGCACTCCTTTACGCCAAGCTGGATGAGGAGCGATTCGAAGTTCGAGTAAAGGTCGTTGTCGAGGAATTCCGTAACGCCCAACTCTCGTACACTCGCATCGGCGAAACATACACCGACATTGCGAGCTTCTGAGGCTTTGGCAGATACTTTGACTGCAAGTATGATTGGCGAGTTCTCAATGTGTCCTCCAAGTTCATCCTCAAGGTCTTGCAGGTTGCCTGGCGAGGCCTGCTTCACCACTTTCCAATCCATTCGCTTCCCTGTCGACTGCCATATCTCTACACGTTTGCCCATTCTGAAAAGTGCGTCTCGCAGAAAGTTGCGAAAGACCATTGAAGTCATGGTGACAGATTCGAGACCAGGCTCTCGCCCCAATTTTCGAAGGACAGCAGTTGTCCGATAGACCTGCGATTGTTAGTACTTAGTTTCGATCGGGCAACCCTCAGAACTCACATTAGTTGCAATGAACTTCGCATCTTCGCCATGGGCACTGTAATAGTCGCCTCGGTCGAATATCCTAACTGTGTCGTCGTTCTTCTGTGGTAAATTCCGGAAGAATTTGCAGAAGCCGGACTCGTCGTCCTCACGCATCTCCGGTCTAGACGCCATGATTTTACTGATATCACACTATGAACAAGCAAATGGTTGTTGAAAGAGTGTGATTGTGGAGAGAGTTGCCGTGGTTGGCTCTTTCTACTTGTTGGTGGCGCGTCGCGTTATTAACGCGATTTCACGCTAGTCTTATCGATATGGAATCTCTTCGTCACACCTTTAGCAACCGTTCTATTTCTTTATCCCTGCAGCAATCGGTTATCCAATCTTCCAATTCCATTCTCAATTCCCTACCATAGACATCGATGGCCTTTAGAACTGTATCATGGCCTTGCTTAATTGGTCGCGCAAATGGCACGATCACCTCAGCTCTAAGCGTTACAGCTCGGGAGGTATCGAAATGCCCATTCAACGCGTCAGAAGCCTCGCAAGAGCATTTCCGGTCTTTGAAAGTTCAGATAGCCTATGATAGAGCTTGTTCGACGTTTCCAATCAGTTGTTGAACAAACCCGAGCGACCTGTATTTGGAATGTGTAAGTACTCCAACGTTATTAGGACGCCTACCATTATGAAGCATGTAGCCTCCTTTCCTAATAAAATTCTGTGATATCAGGATAATCGGAACCGATTCAGAAGCGGAAAGGGGGATACCTATTCCCTGGTCGAGCCTGCGTCTATTCGGCTCATGATAGACGGACCTACAAATGTGGTTTCTTTAAGATTTGAAGCACGGATGCGAGCAGCTTCTCGTGAAAACCATTCTCTATTGCCATTGCGCCACTTCCGATCGAACCGCAGAAATAACATATCAGTGATCAGATTGAGTCCGAGTGTTATCGACACCGATGTCTTTTCCCGGTAAAGAGCATGCTGAAGACTTGACCAAGGTAAGAGAAATACTTTCGACTAGATCCACTGTGTTTGATTACTTGCGACTCAGAGCTGGAGGACCCCGCGTGGTATGTGTCTTCGAGTCTGGGTTGAGATTGGCCCTGTTGTTCGTTTTCGAAATGAAGGCACAATATTTAGTCTTCCGTAAAGCTTGTGGCATTTGAGATTCCAGCCATTACACGTTGGTAGGTCAGGTCTCTTTCAGTTCTACTGGACTGCTGATAGATGCGTTACCACAGCACAATGATCCATTACTGGGCCCTCGAGCGGCGCTTTCTGTCAGAAATGTTTCTCTGCCATCATGCCAATCGATTCATCAGGCAGTTCGATAATTGCCGAGAGTCTCCTCTTGTCTATGATACTCCACGCGACTGACCTTATATTCTTATCGTCTCAACTTATAGGAGAATGCTCGCCTTTATCAACTGTGGTGCGTCAGCTACAACGTGGAACAGACCGGTTGACTTGTCGTAGGGAACTTCGCCAACTGACAGAATAAACTTCGTCATTGGCCATTACAACACTTCTGTTTGGACTTTGGCTTGGATGTCTCTGCTCAGTTGTTCTACATATAATCAACTATTGCCCACCTACAATGACACACGCTGTTCAGACACAAGACAGAGTGCAGTCAATATCCAAATGGACATATCCTACACAAATATGACCGACTGGGACCAAGACGCACCACCGAGCAGAGCCGCGTCTATGGAGGTTGATAGCCAGTCCTATCGTGGTGACGATCTGGTCGCAGTTTGTATCCTGCAAGGTTGAGGGTGGGCTGCATACTTAGCAATGGAAAATGTGTGACGTATATTCAATCGTACATTGTTACAAGTGGACGGTTTTTGGCTACGGCCGTTACCCGTTTCAAATCATGCCCCTGTTGCATACGCGGCCACGCCACGCTAATTTATCAGATTTGATGCATCATAGCTTCGGCAAACTTTCGCCCTAACCAGTTGTGTACGCTTTCTATCCTTAATTTTGGAGTTTCCACTATGAGGCTGGAGCTTTTTGTAAAAGCTCCATGGCCGTCGTAAGCTACACCGTCACCAGGATGTACGAGGCTTGTACGAAGCCGGAAAGCTTATCATGATTGATCTCGGACATAACCATATTCAACATACTTAAAGAGATGTGCTACATACGGTTTATTTTATATTATTACTTATTGTGGACATTTCACTTCTGCTCATTCGCTTCAACTTATCTTCCAGGTCTACAAGTGACCATACATTCGTTTCCCTTATCCAAACGATGGTGAAGTCTGACATCTGGCTTCTGGCCGCACTTTACTTCGGGGGTGCTGTTGATGCTGCCATATCTTCTAACTACACGACGGCTATCTTGAGCTCTGGGACTAGTAAGCTATCAACTCGCCCCGATATATACAACTCTACTGACAAGCCGCAGTCAAACTCGGTGATTGGCAAGATGCCTTCAACAAAGCCTCAGAGTTTGTCTCTTCGCTCTCCACTGCTGAGAAGCTTTCGATCATTACTGGTAGTGGTGCTGGTAACTTCTCTGGCATCCAAGCTCTCGATTCTTCCACGAACCCAATCAACTACTACTTTGTCACCGCCTGGCCGGCCGGTCTTGCGATGTCAATGACCTGGGACAAGGACGCTATCAACGGTCAAGGCAAGGCCCTTGGTGCCGAGTTCAAGGGCAAGGGTCTCAATGTTGCATTCGCTCCAACTGTTCAGCCCCTGGGACGTTCACCATGGGGCGGCCGTGGTGGTGAGTCTTACGGTCCTGATTCCTATTTGTCGGGTATCATGAGTGGTGAGCTTGTGAAGGGTATGGCTTCATCTGGAGTCACTCCTAGCGCGAAGCACTTTGTTCTCAATGAGCAGGAGACAAACCGCCAAGGCTCGGCCAGTGGTGGCGGTATGGGTGGTGGCATGAATGGAGGCATGGGAGGCTCTGGCGGCAATTCCACTAACGGCGGACCACCCTCTATGCGCCGTCGTCAAGATGATAGAAACTCTAATTCGTCGTCCACTAGCGAAGCCTACAGCGTCGAGATTGGCGACAAAGCTTTCCACGAGACCTATCTTGCGCCATTTTATGACAGTGTCAAGGCTGGTGTCGGTGGCGCTATGTGCTCCATGCAAAGAATTAACGGGTCTTACAGTTGCGAGAATCAAGACACTCTTGCCAGATATTTGAAGGTCGAGCTTGGTTTCCCTGGATACGTCCATCCTGATGCTGGCGCTCAGCACGCTAGCTTCGATTCTGCTAATGCCGGACTAGACTACGGTTCTTCAACGTATTGGAGCAATTCCACCCTTGTTGCCGGTCTAGCGAACGGCACGTTCAGCTCAGCACGTTTCGATGATATGGTTATCCGTCAGATGATGGGATACTTCAAGCATAACCAGGAGGTCTACCCGGACCACGCTGGCTACACTGACAACGTTGATGTACGTGGAAAGCACGGCGATTTGGCTCGTAAGTACGCCGCAGAGTCTATCGCGCTTCTCAAAAACACCAACAACGCCCTCCCGTTGAAGAGTAAAAAGGTCATCTCCATCTTTGGCCTTCACGCCGCGCCGCGTCTCATGGGCCCCAACACCGCTCTCACAGTTATGTCTGGTGTTGACGCTACCATGGATGGCCACATGTCGCAGATTGGCGGTTCGGCTATGTCTTCAGCTGGCTTCCTTGTCACTCCCTTCCAAGCCTTCAATGAACGTGCCCAAACCGACGGCTTCATGCTGAAGTGGTGGCTGAATAACACTGTTGTCGAGAGTCAGTCTGGTGGTGGTATGATGGTCAGCGACGGTTCCGGTACCGAAATTTCCGAAACGACTCTTGGTATCGCTGATGGTTCTGATGCCTGTGTTGTCTTCCTCAACACCTGGGCTGGAGAAGGTGGAGATAGGAGCGAGCTGGCCAACGCCGAGGGCGACTAGTAAGTACACGATGTTGCCTACAAAATCCTATTAGTTGACATACCATAGTCTTGTAAATACCGTTGCTGACAACTGCAACAATACCATTGTTGTTGTCAACACCGTTGGTCCCCGTCTTCTCGACCAATGGGTTACCCATGATAACGTCACCGGTATCCTCTACGGTGGTCCTCTAGGTCAATCTTCTGGCCATGCCATCAACGATGTTATCTTTGGTGACATCAACCCTTCCGGCAAACTTGTTCACACTATCGCTAAGAACGAATCCGACTATGACCAGAACACCCGGATCAGCGAGGAGTCTGTGATTAATTTCTCCGAAGGTAACTACATCGACTACAAGTACTTCGACCAAAAAAATTCAACCCCCCGCTACGAATTTGGCTTCGGTCTCTCTTACACCAACTTTGAATACGGCAAGACCGTCAACATCACGCCCAAGACCCAACTCCTTTCCAAGGAATTCGCCACCGGTGCACGCTCTGTCGGGGGCCGCGAGGATCTCTGGGACATTGTCGCTGAAATCACCACCGACATCACTAACTCTGGCAAGGTTTCGGGCGCAGAGGTTGCGCAACTGTACGTTGAGTTCCCTGCTGCTGCTGACGAGCCTGTGCGCCAGTTGAGGGGCTTCCACAAGGTCAAGATCGAGCCTGGAAAGACTGAGAAGGCGAATTTCCAGCTCAGACGTCGTGATTTGTCTGTGTGGAACGTCGAGAAGCAAGAGTGGCAGATTGTGCGTGGCGATTACAAATTTAATGTCGGCTCTTCCAGCAGGGACTTGAGGGTAAGCAACATTTTGAGTGTCTAAGTGAGGAGTGCCAGCTCGACGAAATCCTTCCCGCACAGCTACACCCCTGAGACCATATTTTATGTCCTGTTGCTCTCATTCGGTTCTTGAATAGTCTTCTATATCGTAAATTTTGATTGCCTCTTATGGCTGTTCTTCTACATTGATAAAAATACCCCCACTTGTTTTGCATTTTGTACGCCTTTCCTAGCATACAGTGTACACCTTCCTCTTCTCCACTGTCCCACGTATCACAACAGATAAGAAAGATGACGTGGGTAGCCTTCCTTGATTGTCGTAAACTTATAGCACACACCTTCCTCAATTATAAACATACCGCCGTGCACATGTCAAACCTGGGCGTCTCATAAGTCTTCGCTCCTGCCTCTCACATCGCCAGCATATTGCAAATCATATAAACTCCCGTATTAAGCCCATCAAAGGAAGAACAAGGCAGGTCCAAAGAAGGTCCGACAAAATGCCAAGGAAGATTAAGCATGTCTATGCATGTGTTTTTCAATGCCGGCAGGGGAAGATCAAATGATCGCTGCAAGCGCCCGCCTCCGGTGTTGGCCGTAAAGGGAAGGTATACTACACTAGCGTCCTGGCGATACTATGTCCAGAAAGTATGATTGGCTGACTGATCGCACCGACTCGCATCAAAGAACGGCGAACGAGGGCCTTTCGGCAGGTAGAAAGGAGAGAAACAATGTACACTGATGCTATGATGGTGCCAGAAGGGGAGTTGATCCAAACCATACAACACACCGCTGACTCGGCCATAGTGCGGTGGAACGTATAAGGGCAGAGTGCATCCAACCTCCATTCCTATCTTGTGATTGTACTATCGTATTCTTTCGCATTCATTTCAGATAGTTCAAAATGAAGTACGCTCTTAGTACAGCCCTCATCCTCCAGAGCACAGTAGCTCTGGGTGAGCTTCTGCCCGTTCACTTCAAGGCACCCACCACTGCGCACTTCCGGGACATTGTTCGCAACGACACCTACGACTTTGGTTGCAGACCAGTTGCACACCCTACTGAGGATGGCCACTTCACTCTTCACGCGTTATTGACAGAAGATCAAATTTCGCATTTGACGAAAGAGTATGAGTCAGTTGATGAGATCAGCATCCATCGCCAGATTGTCAAGAGAGCAGCCACTGCACCTATCGGCACTGGAGATCGCTTCAAAGCTGGCACAGTTTCTCCAGTCGGCCTTGGAACACAAACAAGCGGCACCACAATCCCTAGCATCATGAATGTTGCCGAAGTCAACTCTGCATTCAATGCACTCGTAAAAAACTACGGTGTGGGCTCAGTCACCCTCCCCTACAAGACATTCAATGGTGCTACTTCATACGCCGGTTTTGTTGGAGCTGGGACTGACAAGTCGGCATACCGTCTCTATTTGAGCGCTGGTGTACACGCCCGTGAGCGAGGTGGACCTGACCAGCTTCTTTACTGGATCTCTGACCTGCTCGCCGCAAACAAAGCAGGCACCGGGCTCACATACGGAAAGAAAACTTACACTAACGCCCAAGTCAAGAGTGTTCTTGCTGCCGGTATTGTTTTCTTTCCGCTTGTCAATCCTGACGGCGTCACATACGACCAGTCCAGTGGCTCTCTTTGGCGCAAGAACAGAAACACCAAGTCTGGATCAAGTGGTTCTTCTATTGGTGTCGACATAAACCGTAATTTTGATTTCTTGTGGAACTTCCGCAAGTATTTCGATGCTAGCGAAGCTCCTGCTTCCACTTCGCCAAGCTCCGAGACCTTCTATGGCACTGCAGCTGCTTCTGAGGCAGAGACAAAAAACCACGTCTCGATCTACGACTCTTTCCCCAAGGTAAGTTTTACACACTAAAGCACAAAGAAAAGAATTTAATTTCGCCTCAGATCCGGTGGTTCATGGACATCCATTCTGCTGCTGGCGATATCCTCTACTCATGGGGTGACGACGATGACCAAACTACTACGCCAACACAAAATTTTCTCAACAGTGCTTATGATGGCAAGCGCGGTATTACTGGTGACACAGTGTACAGAGAGTACATTCCCCCTACTGACTTTACCAACATCAAGAACGTGGCTGCCAAGACAGTCGCAGCTATGAAGGCTGTCGGTGGTCGCTCATATACCGCTGGACAGTCCGTAGGGCTGTATCCTACTTCTGGCGCCAGTGATGACTATGCCTTTAGCAGGTTCTGGGCAAAGAGTGGTGCGAACAAGGTTTACGGGTACACCATGGAGTTTGGGTACTCGACAAACTTTTACCCGACGTTGAGTGAGTTTAACCAGAACATTTTGGATACAAATGCTGGTTTCATGGACTGGGCATTGGCAGCCATCGCTGTGGGGCTAGACTAGAAAATAACACAAGGCGTTGGGGTGAAGACGAGGCGTTGCTGCACTGCAGATGATACCATAATGTTGAAGCTCAACGAGCATCCTTATCTTACGAAATTATGGATAAGAAATCATGTCCATATGGCCGTACTTATCTTCTAGTGCCAGTCCGTCACACCTTAACCAAACTTCATGAGCAGATCAACCAATACATGAATGGACGCTTGGGCAATCAGTTGCGTCGACTGTTTATAATGCCCTGTTAGTTGTTTACCAGTTATGTTACAGCAAAGCACAGGTGGAGTCATCGTTCCCCAGTCTCAAGTACGAGCATACAAATTTCAGATAGATCTCGAGTGCATCCATTCCATAACTAAAACTAGGCGCAGATTTTTATTCATCTGGAGCCTGGCGACGACCAGAAAGACCAGACTGAGGTCTTTCAGAGTCGGGAGTATTGCGTACTTCAACCCGGCCTTCTCTGTGGCGCAAAAATGGCTATTTGTAGTCCACAATCTTTAGAAACAATCAACAAAAGCGAAGCTAACGTGGTTCACCACCGAGCGGCGCAACCCCACCGAGCGGCGCGGCTCAAAACTCACCAAAATCACGATTTTTTGCAACAGAATAACTCAACACTAG